>JAMPIV010001178.1:0-26458 GCA_024509875.1 Oreohelix idahoensis
TCGTACTCGTCTTCCTATTCTAAGTTCAAAGACCGGAAACGAGCCCTCACTTGTCGTAGATTTTCGATAGGAGAATTAAGACTAGGTTTGGTCCCTTCTGAATAGGTTTGAATAGGTGATAGACTCAGTGAGAGTTAGTGAAAGGTAATAGAATTTCCACATACGTGAGATGATAGATTTTGATATAGTGGCTGTCTCTGAAAGCGAAAAGAATTCTTCTCTCTCTCACCTATCTTCTACAACAGTTGTTACAGCGTCAGACAGACTACACCAATATACATATTACGTATATTTCTATCACTCACAGGCACGCTCATACACGTGACGACAGGTAAACACACGTGACGACAGGTAAACACACAGACGTGGGAAAACTATAACAATGATATGTATATTATCTAGAACGAGCTGACCAAACACGATTCTTAAGTTCAAGAGCGATTTTAATATCAGGAAAAAATCGGCTCACAACATCAAAGAAAGTTCATCAAGGAAAATACATATACACATAGTCATAAAAATTCAAGGAAATGTTGCAAGGATGATAGCCCCGTTTTAGTGTTAACTCTAGGTTTAGCCCGGCCCCGTTAAGAGAACAGATGATGGCGCCCGAGTCACAGATACATAGGGTTTGAGTCTAAGAGTTCTCTTTGTTTTATCTCGTAATTATATGCACAGAGTTTGAAAAAATCTGATTTAACCTAAGACAAAAACACAAGAACTCTAGCCTTAGCAACAAATTATGCAGATTGAAAAAAACAAATAGGACAGCAACAGGGTGTCAACGATATAATAGTGAAAATATCACTCAAACCAGCGTACACTCATTCATTCCGCCATGGCCTCTCATACAGGTACTCACGACTTTGCTCGCTGCCTCTTGGAACACACTGATTTTAGATTTTCACACAGACTCAAAAAAAAATGCAGTCTTCTGCCAAGAAGTCCCCAGTTCCAAAAGACGTATTTAACTCGGAGTCTCCGGGAACGACTACTTGGGTGTGCAAATTTGTTCAAATGTCTGATTAAGTCACCTAACAATTATTCCAGGCGCGGGAGTTAGCAGAGCACAGTGTCAATAGCGTAGGTTTCTAGAAATGATGAATGTCAGGTCGGTGCCTTCCCTCAGTATAGGATTCACTTTAGTCACACCACAGATTTGTCCACAAGAATATATATATATATATATATATATATAGTATAGTCGGGAAATGTTAGTTAATACTAGAAGTATTTCGCGCCACCAGGCAGAAAAATTACGTAGAGTTTCTAGAAGAAATTAAGATCTGGCTCCAAGGTCCAGTATTTATCATTACAGTCTTTGAAAACCCGTTATTGGGATATAGTATTTCTGGCTAACTCGGGTTGCATATGCACTGTTTAGACCAGTGGTACTAAGAAACCCACGTGGTTCAAAATAAGGACTGTCTATTTCTTCACAAGTATGGAAACTACTACTAGGTGCTGGTAAAGTTAGGGTCACCCCAAAACTTTCACTGTGTGGAGGAAAAATAACACATATAATATAATAAACAGAATCTGTACTGGTTTTAACTTACATTTAAACTTGCAAGCAGAGAGCTTTGCTTATCATTTACACTTCCCGTGACGTAAGTTATATTTAAAAATCAGCAATCCTCATGAATTAAGAACACGTGCGTATTCCGTCACCATTCATGAGGCTCGATTCTAGAGTTTATACGTTAGTTTAGAAAAATACACTCGACTGAGTATTAGCAGTTAAATTAAATTTATAAATAGCTACAATTGCCGTTATAAGCTAGAAATTTTAATTTTATTCTGCTTTCCACTGAATGCTTCCCTAGAAAATATAATAGTCTACCACTTTATTTCTCTTCTGCGCTAAAGAAATAGATTAAAATGAATTAAGCGATTTAACACTTTAACACTCACAAAATCTATATATCTATCATATTAATTACCTCAACCACAGAATTACAGGTAGTCGCACAACTTAAGAATAAAAATGCTGAAAATATTTCTGGAAGTCTAGAAGTTCGACAAACTGCCGAAACAAACTGAGATCTTCGCTAACAGCTATTCTGTTTTCGAGCGACCTATCTACTGTGGAGTCTATGAGCGAGAATGAAATTAAAGTTTCAAACTTGGCCAATATCTTAAAATCAGACAAAGGGCCCAAACTATTTCGCCACGCGAAATTATCTCCCCTACTCCCAACATTTACGTCCGCTTAACGCGTGTCGTAACTGTCACCTACTGACCACGATGTACGCGTGTCAGTTTCAAATCCCAGACAGCCTGACTCCATTGCAGGGCAGTTTTCACACTACAGCTGACCATGGCCCAAGTGAGCGCCGTGTCAGTTTGGGATTTTCCAGACAAATGTCTGGATACTGACCGGTGCAGATGTAAAGTATCACACCTCACCGGGACTTATGCCGAGAAAAAGCTC
This sequence comes from Oreohelix idahoensis, assembly GCA_024509875.1. Taxonomy (NCBI): domain Eukaryota; kingdom Metazoa; phylum Mollusca; class Gastropoda; order Stylommatophora; family Oreohelicidae; genus Oreohelix; species Oreohelix idahoensis. The sequence goes on from JAMPIV010001178.1 coordinate 2,435, forward strand.
GCGCGCTCGGTGAGAATGTAGACGATTTGCTACGTCCTATGTTCAGCGAACCGACTTATCACGCCTTCTGACGCCCTGCAGCCCTGACATCTACGTAATATCGTCCTAGCGCGATTCTCAGTTTTAGAGAAAGGAAAACAGGTAAAGTTTGCGAATTATATGAAAATAATATTCGCAAAACGAATGGATGAAAAATATACAGGAAAAAAAAATACAGAGATAATAAAAGAGAGAATTTGGGTGAAAGAATAGGAAGAAGGTGTAGGAAATTAAATGAATATAAACCCTACGTGACACTTGTAAAGTATGTCAGGAAGTTAAATCCAAAGGTCCACGGCATGCTGCACCCATTCAGGCGGCGGACATTCCTATTCGGCCGTTTCAAAAAATGGCCATAGACATTATTGGTCCATTTAAGATCAAGTCTGCCAGAGGACATCAGTTTATCTTGACGTGTGTTGATATGTGCACACGTTGGCCAGAGGCTATTCCTCTGAAGAGCATTACTACTGCTGATATTGCAGATGCTCTTTGGCTTATATTTTCTCGTCTGGGGTTCCCCGGAGAGATATTGTCAGACCATGGCACCCAACTAATATCAGATACCATGTCTCAAGTAATGTCTACCCTGCAGATAGATAGATCTTTAAGTAGTATCTACCATCCAATGTCTAATGGTATGGTCGAACGCCTTAATAGAACACTTAAAAACTTACTGGGGAAGATAACTGAGGATCATCCTCAAGACTGGGACAGAGTTTTACCTGCGGCCCTCTTCGCTTACAGAGAGGTACCCAATGAACATACGGGATTTTCTCCCTTTGAACTCGTCTTTGGCGCGCGTCCGCGTGGCCCTATGTCGTTGCTTCACGATCTCATAACATCTGACAATATTGACGATGACACAAAGTCATCCTACGAATATGTCATCGCGTTGAGACAAAAAATTATCGAAGCATGCAAATTAGCAACTTCTTCTTCTGAATTTGCGAAACAGAAGGCAAGGCAATTTGCCAATAAGAAGAGATGCTTACGACAACTTTGTCCTGGTGACAAAGCATTTGTATTACTACCTTGTAGGGAAAACAGATTACTTATTTCTTGGAAAGGTCCGTACGATATAATATCGAAAATTTCCGATGTCGACTATATTGTCGATATTGATGGGAAGCATAAAACCTTCCACATCAATATGCTTACTGAATTCCATGAACGTCCGGATTATTTGCAACCCATTTTCCAAGCAACGGACAATTCTCCAGTACAACATGGTCATTACTCATCACTGTCCGTGATACAGGATGAGGAAACAAGGTTTTCAGATGTAAATCTTCCTCTTCCAATGATCCCACTTCATTCCAGTGAATCATGGAAGAACGTTACTGTCTCTCCTGATTTGTCTCTAGGAGAACAGCGACAAGTTTCAACTATGTTGCAAACATTTCAGGATGTACTCACTGACATCCCTGGACAAACGAATGTCATTCAACATGACATTGTTCTAACTGACCATACTCCTATTAGGGTTAGACCTTATCCTATACCTATACATTTTCAAGCACAGGTCGAGAAAGAGTTGGATGAGATGATAGATTTGAAAATAATCGAACCATCCACCTCTGCATATTCTTCGCCGATGGTTATTGTGCGTAAAAAAAAAGACAATAACATACGTCTTTGCGTTGACTATCGAAAATTGAATCAAGTAACGAAGTTCGATGCCGAACCTATGCCTTTACTGGAAGAGCTACTTACTCGACTCTCCAAATCTCATTTTTTCACTAAACTTGATTTGTCTAAAGGATATTGGCAAGTTCCTTTATCTGAACGCGCCAAACCTCTCACGGCTTTTTCAACACCTAGAGGTTTGTTCCAATGGAATTTTATGCCTTTCGGTCTTATGAACGCACCAGCTACGTTCGTACGCATGATGCGCCGAATCCTATCTTATCGGTCAGATGTCATTGCATATCTAGACGACATCTGTCTTTTCAGCGATACTTGGGAAGATCACTATTCAGGGTTAGATGAATTGCTGTCTACTTTGCGTGAGCACAACCTGACAGCGAAACCCTCTAAAGCCTATATTGGTTTTAGCGAAATTTCTTTCCTAGGCCACCGAGTTGGTCATGGTTTCCTAAAGACAGAGGACCATAATACTAGTAAGATACTTAACATCTCAATCCCTAAGACTAAAAAACAGGTGAGAAGTCTGTTAGGTCTTATTCAATTTTATGGCAGATTCATTCAGAATCTATCCTCTATCATGGCACCTCTCTCAACACTTCTAAAGAAAGGTTCGCCTAATGTGGTCCACTGGTCTCAGGAATGCCAATGCTCTCTGGATAAGATAAAAACATTGTTTTCAACACCACCTATTTTAGTGCTACCCACTAAAGATAAGACATTCGTTCTTCGTAGTGACGCTTCATCCACTGGGATTGGAGCGGCACTAATGCAAGAGTACTCTGGAACTCTGCATCCTGTAATGTATATTTCCAGAAAACTTAATGCGGCAGAAAGGAATTATTCGGTTTTAGACCGTGAGCTATTAGCTATGGTTTGGTCGATCCTCAAACTACAGAGATTCCTTCTAGGCGCACATTTCATAGTAGAAACCGACCAAAAAGCTCTTACTGCTATACAGAGTAAGAATGTGAAGAGCTCGAGGTCTACTCGATATGCAATTGCTCTTCAACCTTTTCATTTCTCTGTGCGAGCTATTCGTGGATCAGATAATGTGATGGCAGACATTCTGTCAAGATGCCCACATGATTCCACATAACTATTAGGGCTTAGACTTCTTGATATGTCTAGTTCTATAGTAGTTCCTTTTCTATATCATGATAGATACACATTTGTAATTTAATAATATAATGATTGTATCACTACATAGCGGTTCATGATGTTTATTCACCGCTGTGCTTTGATGATTTTTTTCTTCATAAATCATAAATTTAAGATATCTAATACGAAATGATGATATGAATTTTTTAGGCATTGTGTAATTGCCAGAATTGTATTATACTTTGATGACACCTTCCTGGAAAAATATACTTGTAGAGAAATAATTTCTCTCAGTTTATGAGACACATTCTCACCAGTCGCTCCATAAGTCGACTTAGCCTCATATTAGGCGTTATAGGTATTCCTGATATTTTCATCTGCGCATTATTCATGCGTTGTGAGCCTATTGTACGTTGCTCCTAGATGTATTTCAAAAAAAAAAAAAAAATGTTCCATTTTTTTTCCCCGGGAGGTGTGGTAAGACTGTTACGTGCAGTCTTTGATATCTTACAATATTATACATAGGTAATTTTTTAGTGCTTAAGGGAAAGTCATTATTGAGTTACTTCCCTTGAAAGTTGTGCCATCTCTTCGATCAAACTCCGCGGATAAATCCATTTTACTGCGATTTATTCGTTGTTTGGGTAATAATAGATTGTTCTTGCTTCAGAATATCTATGGCCTGAATTTATGTGTATTGTTTGTCTGAGTAGGACGAGTCTGTCTTATATCTGTATATCTTTACATATCTAAGTCGAACTATATGTTCTGTTGTCTCTAGAGAGGTCAAAGGCTATTCGGCGGATGTGTCGCTAGAGTGTGGTGTGATTTGGCTTCGTCCTGATAGGGCCTGTGTGTTTTCCTATGTCGGCCTGTCGCCGGGAAAAAGTGATCTCAGTATTTGTGGGGAAAGTGATAGTCGTCTAAACCTATCGTGTATGCTTTACCCCAGTGTTGATTCATATTGCCAAGGAATGGCAGTTTCATATTTCTTCTACCAAGGTAATCAAAGACACTCTTATGAACTCTCGATCGAAGCCACCATTTTTGATAGTTACGATTTGAATGTCTAAGAGAATATATTTGACTCGATGAAAACGACTTCGATTCCTAGCAGCACTATATTCTGTAGAATGCAGTCAATTGTTCATGATCAAATCTACAGAGCAATGCAATGTTTTATGAATGACTAACTTTAGGACAGATTCATTATCTGCATCCAAACGTGAGTGACAGTTCACGAGTGAAGCCATCTTGGAACCAAAACATGTAGCGACTTTCAAGAAGAGAAAGGGGAGGCCCGTATTATCGCTTGTTTAGTCCAGAGATCACTGCTACACATGAGAACCCGTTATTAGCGGTTCAATATTATTATATGAAAAAAAATATGTGCTGAACATTATGTGGGAGAATCGTCGCTAAACGAGATTAGGTTTAGAAGCCATCTGAAATATTGTTTATAAGCTGACGTGCTCAGTCAGTGAAGTCAGATGATTTATATGTATGGGCGATGCTGAGGGCTTGGCTACTGACAGTCCATTATAATATTAATCTACATGAGTGCCCATGTAACATAACATTGCAAGACCATTTATCCACTGTACTATGATGTATTATGCCAACCTGTGATTTGTCACTATCTGTGCTGTCGAGTGTGTACGTCCAATTAAACTTTAGAAAAGGTACACAGTCGTTGGTGTCGATGACTTCCAGTCATACATGAGTGTGAGAAAAGAACATTTGTCAACAACACGAACCCTTATCATCATTCGCACATTGTACACTCAATCCATGTCTACACACCACTGCGTAGGTCAAGTTGACATTCCATACACTACAGTGGAGCAAACAACACCATAGAGATCTTATCAACTGATGATGATGATGATGTCTGCTTCCATCCACTTATATCTATCTTTTGGTGGATATCATTAACGGGAATAAAAATCCAACATTATCAACCTTATCACTATACTACCATATATTTTTTATGTTCAGTTTCATTATGGTTTTAGATTTTCAATTTTGTCACCGCTCATCGTCAAATAAATATTTTACACAAGACGGCCATCTTTCCCTCTCGCTATCTCGCTAGCATGTATTTTTCAAATAACTAACTTGTTTTTGTGACGTCAGAAACATTACCGCGAGGAGGCAATAAAATTGTCTGCGTGTTTTGCCTCTGTTGGCTTTGCTCCAGCGTATATATGCATGGAACACTACCAAAAAATGTAAGGATTACTACTTATTACCAGCGTTAAAGTTGACAGAATACGTTAATTCAGATAGTTATTTTGCGGCACACTTCCTCAAAATCGTTAATTATAAATCTTGGCTGCAAAATGTATGCAGCAGATCTGGTAAAATGTTGGTAGTACGTTTTCGAAACCGAAACTAAAACGCGTGTTAGATTTTTACCGTGGAATCGTTCTATAGGCTTTAGCACTGCACAAAAGGCAGCGTTGCTGGCTTGTGAGAGCATCACCGTCAGACACAATAGGGCTGTCCTATCCATTATCATTCTATGACTAAAATCTTACTGAAATGAGCGATTATTCTCGCAGATTTTACTACACCTGTTCTGTCCTTACCGAAATTAGTAGCATATTTTGGAGAGGAATAGTGTATGATTGGTTTTGTTTATAGTAATCACACATTTTATAAATGTTTTTGTGGTGGGCAGGTTTCCTACTTTTTAAATTTTTGCCAGGGCAGCGGCAAGATAAGCCTACTCTTTACGATTTCCAACTGCCGTGGGATTTTTAACGTGCGTAACTTGCACACGGAACCTCCTATTTTGCGCCCTTGTCCGAGAGGGCTAGCCATTCGATCTCACTACCAATGAGACCAGGGGGGAGTATGACGTAATTAGGACCACTGATGCTGAAAAAATTGCAATAAATTATAATCCCTCAAAGAGTGTATTAACATTTAAAGATTGTTGTGAAGGTGGCGGGAAAGAAGCGATTTGATACATAGACATATCTTCTCCTCTCCTGAAGGTTATATTTCACTCTCTACTCACATTAGTGACTATCTCAGCTCTATTAGTCAGCTCCACGTCCTAATGGTGTTCCACATGTGGTGTATAAGAGATGCCATGAGGTGCTCAAACGACTGCTCCGTTTACTGAAGAATGCGTGGAAAACCCAGCTTGTAAGCAAAGAATGGAGAAAGGCGAGCGGAGTCTACATCCCGAAAAAGCAAAATTCCACAGACATCAGTCAGTTCAGGCCAATCTCACTACTCAATGTGGAAGGGAATATATTCTTCTCGGTGATGGCGAAAAGACTCACTACATACCTCCTGGCAAATGGGTACATTGACACTACCATTCAGAAAGGATGTATCCCAGGTACACCAGGATGTCTAGAGCATGCCTCAATGATCTGGGAAGCAATTCAAAAAGCAAAGTCTGACAGAACAAACCTCCATGTAATCTGGTTGGATCTAGCGAATGCTTATGGATCCGTTCCACACCAGATGTTGTGGCAGGCCCTAGAAATGTATCGTGTTCCACAAGAGATTGCAGCAATGCTGAAGCTGTATTTCGCTGGGTTTACTGTCAGATTTTCACCCAGATAGTACACAACGAAGTGGATTGGCCTTGAAGTTGGAATTGTGATGGGATGTACTATCTCTCCGATACTATTCGTGATAGCTATGCAGGTGATCCTCAATGCGGCTGAAGGAATGGCTATAGGTCCAAAGCTCGGTGAAATGTGTCATATGCCACCGCTCAAAGCATTCATGGATGACACAACAATTCTAACATCAGATGAACATCAGGCCCGGAGGATGTTAGCACGCCTGGATGAACTAGTCAGCTGGTGCAGAATGAGTTTCAAACCCAAGAAGTCGCAAAGCCTATCAGTCAGGAAACGGAAGATAGCAGAGGTCATATTCATGGTTTTCAACCAAAGAATACCTACTGTCATTGAGGAACCTGTTAAAAGTCTTGGCAGGGGTACGATGCCTCATTATAAGACTCGAAGGCAGTGCAACAGACAATAGAAATGGCAGACAGAGGGCTACAGATCATAGACCAAAGCAGACTCCTGGGAAAGTTCAAACTGTGGTGCCTCCAGTTCATGTTGATACCGAAGTTGCTGTGGCCACTGCTTATACATGAAATAAGCACAAGTACTGTGGAAGCTATAGAGCAGAAGGTCAACAAGTTCATGAGAAAATGGCTAGGGGTACCACCAGGTCTGTCAGATGTAGCACTGTACTGCAAAAAGTCAAAACTGCTGCTTCCTTTCAAGTCAGTTGTTGAAGAGTACAAAGTTGGAAAGGCAAGGCTTGCAATGATGCTACGCGAGTCAGCTGATGACGTGGTTAAGTCCATTCAGCCCACATTGAAAACGGGAATGAAGTGGAAAGTGGAAGAAGCTGTTGATGCTGCCTAAGAGTCACTCAAACTGAGGGAGGTAATTGGATACACACAAACGAATAGACGGGGATTTGGTCATGGAGACATCCGCAGGGAGCGCAGAGACATGGTAGTTCAGGAGAAAAGAGGAGCTGATAATGATAAGAGGTTACAAAAGGAAGTGCAGCATGTCCAACAAGGCCAATGGACTACATGGGAAGGTGCCCTGCAGAGGTCCTTGACATGGAATGATATATGGCATATGGCACCTCTTAGGCTCAGCTTCGTTGTTAGATCAATGTATGACCTGCTGCCGTCGGGCACAAACCTTGTGAAATGGGGAAAGTCGGATGATGAGCAGTGCCCCCTGTGCCAGGGGAGGCAGACACTTGGACACGTGCTCTCAGCGTGTAAGGTGTCATTAAGGCAAGGGCGATACACTTGGCGCCATAACAAAGTGCTAAATGAGCTTGCTGCGACAATAGATCTGGCAAAGATGAATACAAATAGCAAACCCAGGCCGAGCACCGCAAATACATACTTTCTGAGGACAGGAAAGTCAGCACACCCCAAATCGAGTAAATCTGGTAGCAGTTTACCATCTCTTCTTGACTGTGCAAACGACTGGGAGATGGCGGTTGACCTACCTGGACGAGGGCATATCCAGAGAGTATCAGAAAATCTCGGAGACGGCCGGATATAGTGCTTCATTCTTCAGCAACGCTTCAGGTCATACTGATTGAACTGACCGGGCCATTTGAATCCAGATTAGACGAGCAACATTAGTTGAAAGCGGCTAAGTATAGTGATCTAGCCGCGGATCTGAGACACGATGTGTTTACCGCAAGGGTCATGGCTGTTGAAGTGGGCGCAAGGGGTCTGGTGGCTGCATCAGTGTATGATCTATTGACACTGTTGGGGCTGAGGGGACAGTCGAGAACAAGGCAACTGAAGAGGCTTAGTGAAACTGTCGAAAAGGCATCAGGCTGGCTGTGGAACAACCGCAATGGTCAATGGAAATCGTGACAATAAACGCTACGGTACAGGAAACACCAGAAATTTTTCTAAGTCTACAATACGCTGAGTTTTTTGGTGTACTAGTGAACGGGCTGTGACTGAGGGGCGACAGGCGGTGCATACTATTAGGGGTGTCAGTGTCAGAATTTCAGTGGCGAACGCGCAGTGGCTAGACTCGACGGTTTCGCGATGGTGTCTCAGTGTGTGCGACGGAACGAACGGAATAATTTGTCTTCTCTTTGTTACTTTCACAATTGCCTCCACGGCTGGCGGAGTTGTGGATTTTAACGTTGCTACCACAAGTGAAATGGGTTCATTTTCGATACAAGACAACAGGAGGCTGAGACGCTTGTGAGTCATGACTCAAGTGGGCCCGCCACCCATAGAGTGTAAAGGAGTATATCGGGCCGAAACACTTGTTGGACGGGGGAACCACTTCTGATGATCAGATTGCTTCCTGCTGTATCGCTCTGTAACGAGCTTCCTATCATAGTCAGTATCTCATTCAGTCTTGTCTGACTTAGGACAACCTCTAAAACCTTCTCTCGACACTTAGAATACTGACGTTACCGCCAGGGTTTGGATAATTCGCCAAGACTTGTTACTTCTCCCTTAACGACATTCAGACATTGTCATTTGCGTTCGTTGTCAAAACGTTCCTCATCTACGGTGGAAAGTCTCATTTTACTAAATGTTCGGGAGTTGCGGTGGTGTAGTTGTTACCAAACTGCGCTGGCGACCGGGTGACCCAGGATCAAACCCGGGCGAGAATATTTGAAGATTTTTCGTCGGCCGGGATTTGGACTGGATTAACTCGAGGAATTTGTATACAAGTTCTGTGGACAGGAACTCGTCACATGTTAAGTAAGGGATAAATTTTAACCTCTTTGTATATATATATATTTGACTAAGTAAGTTAATACTTACAAAAGTGGACAAAATGTCGAATTTGGATTACTTTATCAAACAACGGAAAGCACTCGGTATTGACACTGAGGAGTTGGAACAATTCGCACTCGCTGAGTATGCAAAAGCTCAGGAACTTGATAAACAGAAGATGGCAGCTGAGGAAAGGAAACGTCAGATGGAAACTGACGCACAAAGATGTCAATTAGAGGCTACTGAAAATGAAAACCGGAGACTACATGAGCAAAAGTTTATAGCTTTGGAACTTGAAAAACTCAAGTTAATGAACGGAAATAATTCACATAATGCTCCAGGGGATCAGGCTTCCTCTCACAAGAACAATTCTAAGTATTTCAAAATCAGGTTGCCACACTTTAAGCCACCCTCTGACGATCTACTATTGTATCTAACTAGGTTCGAGACCGTATGCGAGGCTCATAAAATTGATAAGTCGGAATACTGTGTACGACTGATGGAACTTCTCTCAGGTGAAGCAATGACGACTGTTAATATGTTGCAAGAACCTGACAAAAATAACTACGATGCTGTCAGAGCTGCCCTGCTTAGGGATACCAACTTGATGAGGACGGATATCGTCTCCGTTTCAAATCTTTATTCCCGGAGACCGGAAAGGATTTCACTGAGTTTATAGCAAATATACGCCTTACATTTAATAGGTGGATTGAGCTCTCAAAGATTGAACATACTTATGAAGCCATCGTCGACTTGATGCTCCGCGATAAAGTCATGACTTCAGTCAATGCATCATTTCTTTCCTTTCTTCATGAACGGAAACCCGCAAACTTAAATGATATAGAGCAATTTTGTCGACAATATGTCACAGCATATCCAAATATTATTGTTAGCAATTCTCAGGTCGGAGATGGGTTGCCTGTTGCCTCTGCTAGGCCGCATGGAAATCATTTCTGCAATAGATCACATAGTGTTGATCTGAACTTTAGAAAGGGAGATTGTAAGAATGTCAATTCTTACAAAGGGAAACCATTTAGTGGTAATTCTCCAGCACAGCAAAACTGGAGGCAATCTAATATGCCACAGGATTTTAATAGAAATAATTCAGGAAATTTTAGAAGAGATAATCACTCCAGTGATTGGCAATCACGCTCTGATTTTTCTACAAACCAACAAAATTCTTCAAACATATAATTTGGTCAAAGGGAAAATGATTACCACAGTAATTCTCATTGAGGTTCAAATCAAAATAATGGTCCCAATAGAGAAAATAACAATAATAACTTCAGGGATAGCCGCAGGCGACCTTTGTCTTTACTGACTGTGTGTGGTACGCCACTCTGAGTGGAGACCTCCCAGTAACAAAGACTGCTGTGCCCGTCTCAGATTTTGCTCTTTCCTCAGACCTACGGGTCTTGCGTGTTCCTCTATAAATGCCTTTGTGCAGATGAGGAAGGACATCCCTCGACACCTTCGGGTATATGAGGCTCTGTCCATTTTGGCTGGAATGACGTCTCGATGGTTCGGAGGTTTTATAGCGAATATGAGTACACATGAGGGCAAGTTCGAGCACAATGGGCTAATCACCTGTTTGCCAAGTCACTTCGATTACATGTCCTGCCCATGGGACTTTGCACTTGTGTCCCCTCTACACCTCGTTTCACGGGGTAGAAGAGGTTCCGATTATGAGATGAGATGAGATGACTTCAGGGATAAGAGTCAAAGTCGATCCAGATGTAGAGGTAGATCTTCAAATGATAGGTCGCATCGCCATGCTAACTCAGCTCAACATGATTCTCAAAAGAAATTAAATCAAGGTGACAGTAATAATGTTCATAATGCATCCTTATGTTCCATTGATTTTGAGCAAGCATTCGGTGCCCTGAGTACACAATTTTTTTCAGCCAAATGCGATTGCGACTTTGAGTTGCGTCATCCCCTGCCGACTCTTCTTGCCATGTCTGCCATGTCTGCCCATGATGGAACCGGCTCTCTTGCCTTGCACAAGGGACTTGTTAACAACATTTCCGTGTCAGTGCTTTTTTTATTCAGGTTGCTCTACCGTTGGTATTAGGCAATCCTTGGTTCATCCGTCATGTGCAACAGGTAAAATAGTAAAGTGTAACACGTTCGGTGGCACAGTTGAAACATTTCCAACTGCCATCGTACACATTGCTACACCATTTTTTACAGGTTATATTCACGCCTGTATTCTCCCGTTACCAATTGCAGATCTTATAATCGGATGTATACATAAGATTAAAGAGTGTACTGCTCAACAGAATGTTTCCTGGGAACGGCAACATCACTTTACTGCCGCCACCTTCGCGACTATGCCAAAAGCTAATCCCCTTGTACATTTTGCAAGCATGATTCGTTCTGCTAATATTGTGGGATCTTGTAGTACTAATGATCCTATTGTTCATTACACCAATTTTGGTGCTTCTTTGAGCCCAGTACGACATAATTCAGTTCGTCGTTGCTCAAATTATAATTATTCTTTGTGTATTATTAAAGAGGAAGATTCCTCTGTTGTGTCTGACACACACACTAACTTAGTCACCACAACTGAATCTACATTCTGTCACGATGGTTGCAACTTCTTTTCGGTAATGACTTGTGAGTTCTTTACCACATGTTTGGACTTAGTTCTCCGTGCATTTATATTTCTTGTGTGAGTATTTAACTTTCTTTCTGGGCCGGTTAACCCGGTATTTTCCTGGTCATCTTTTTTTTGGTTCCTTTTGAAATTCGAATCGCGTCCAGATTCACTTCTGTCTAGTTTTGCATCTTTATTATATTTCTCATGTTTTTTTCATTACCCAGTACACAGGTTATGACATTAGTTCATCCTGTTAGATCTATGCCTTTGTCGACTGAGCTTCCTTTGTCTCACACGACATTTCGGATAGTCAATGATAGTTCATATCTTATCTATTTTGATTTTTCCGTCATTATCATTTGTATTTTCATGACTTCCTTATACGTCATTGTGCACACTCATGTTGTTTCGTTTTTTTTCCTTGTGTCTGTATTTCATGCAGCACTTTATCCTCAGCGCGACTTACTTCTTACGCTATTATTTTATTCTGACAATTTTGTCACCCTATGTTGTTACTCGTGTCATTTCCCTCTTGGCTACTTTCAATGCTACCTTTTCTCGTTTATTAAAGATGTACCAGACCACATGCGGTAAGATAAATTTAATATCTTCCTGCGGTAAGATAAATTTAATATCTTTGTGACATAGTATGATAATAGCTTTCATATATCTATTTCATTATCTACACTTTTCTTTTACATAGCTTTTTATCTACGCACGCCTATTAACATAGAACCCTCCTGCACCCAGAGATCTGTCTCTTTTCTAATTTAGCACGCAATATTTTATTGCTGTTCGCTATTTTTTTTAATGAATGTTCACCAGCAGACCTGATTAGCTAACGCTGAGCGGGTTATCTGTAATTTTTAATGCCAGCGATTAAAAATTGTCGTAACAGATCAGACAGCGATCAGGGGAAATACATTTTGAGTAAAGGAGCAGAGAATTTTGGGAACAAAAGGGAGACGATTTCTATTACTCCCCTTGAAAACTGTTCGTAGAAACGTAATTAAACACGGTGAAAGAATTTGAGATCAAAGAACGGGCTCGCTCGATTTCGTTCTATGACCACGTCTGCAGGCGGTAAATAGTGTGAAATCTCGCACGGTCTGGTCATTTACGTTACGCCTGATCTAAAGAGAGTTCCGCGGTAAATAGTGTGTAGATTTCTTTTAAGATAGAATTTTAGCAGCGATTTCCCCGCAGGTGCTAAATCTAGCAGAGAGTCTGGTTTTCGGCGAATAGTGTAACATTCCCTTTCATTTCAGATATATATAACCCCAGCATTTTAACTCAATTTATCCAGTACTCCACAGATTCAGAAGACATCTAGCTACGATTCTAGAATCACTTGTATTAAGTAGAGTCTTTTAGTTTACGTTGGAGACAGGCTTAGAAGTTTGTGTGAAGGTAAATACTATTCTAGTAGTTTTGAGTGATTTAAGTGGTAAAATCGTCAATTATATTTCACTAAAATTTTATGTGCAGAGTGATTTACTATACAGGTCCATCATTTATATTTCTCTAGGGTTTACTGTGTTACACTGGCTAGAAGAACATATAATAATTTCTAGTTAAACTATTCCAGCTATAAATAAATTTAATTAATTGCTAATAACTAAATCTGAGAGTAACCTAACAATAGAACATTTTTTTAATTAGTAACTGGGTCTTCAAGGTGAACCTGTCTGAGGTTGTGTTTACACCCAGAAAGAGACAGAGTACCAACCCAAAGAACATTAAGAGTGACTTTGTAACTGAGCCTATAGATCCAGATTTCCTTTTACCAACCTCATTTACATTTAGTCCCGTTGTGGCGACCTAACAAACATTAACATTTCCCGACGTTTGACCATTTGTTATGTGACAAGGAATTTTTAAACTGAGAGAAGTTACCGACTTGACATTTCCTAAGTACTGGAAACCTCAAGATTCTAACACTGTGATCATTGTGATATCTCTTACCTGCACTGATTAAAGTGACATAAACAGTAATCCTAAAATATAAGTAGTAAAGCGAACGCTTCCCGGAGAATTAGATTTAACCTGTCTTTGTAGAGCTGGGGTTCTCTTTGCCAAAAGAACACTGGATTTGCTGTGTGTGTGTCCTAAAGATTGTGCCAGAAGGTGAATAATCAAGTTTGTAGGTAAGAACGAATGTACGTGGCCATGGTTGTATGGATAGAAAGAAAGCAGGAATGAGTGTCTCTTCTTTTATGATATAATAGATGTACCAACTTTGTATTTATTTATTTTTTTTTTGCAAGTTTTGCTAATACTGTTTCCCTCTCAGACTAGATTAACGTATAAACTCTGTTCTTTACTGTAGAGGGAAATCCTAGACCATAGCTTATAAATCTTTGACTCTTTGGGGGTTAATAACTTTCTTCTAACGGGATCTTGTCTCAACAGAGGGAGGGAGGATTACACTTATGAGTCGGACTCTTTAATTAATTCATTAACTTATGTTTATTTGTATTTGATTGATATTCAAAATATTGCTGTTGTGAAGTTCTTTATGATAAATAAAATTTACATAAACTTTATTTACATGTGTCGGTCAGCTCGTCCAAACATATCCCTATTCCATTGATATAGTTTTCACGTTTGTGCGTCTAACTGTCGTCACTTATGTGTGTGTATATGTGGGTGGTTGCTATATATATATATATATATATATATATATATATATATATATATATATATATATATATATATATATATATATATATATATATATATATATATATATATATATAAGTGTACTGTCTGACAACCAAAGTCTTGTTGTAGAGATAGGCTGAACTTGAGGATCTTCTCGAGTCCAGAGACAGATTCCATTTATTGTTTTTCACATCTCACACGCGAAAATCTATTTCTTTACCTTATCTCCCACTGAGCTATCACCTGTTCTAGTCTTATTCCGAAGATACCAAATTATGTCTTAATTCCCCTATTAAAAATATACGACAATCTTACTTCACTAATATCATTCGATTACCAAAAAGAAATTTTCATTTCATTATTCGCAGGAACATTTTTGTAAGATTTCCGCTTGACGCGGAATCTTGTCATTGCGTCTGTACAGCGAACAATTATTGGACGTCAGATTGCAGACTTCACGAATTTCATTCCTGCACGAAATTATATCAACTTCCATACGTTTGATTTCGCTACTCGTTCTATTCCTGGTCCTGAAAATGTGATGGCCGATATATTATCTCGTTGCCATCAAAATTCTACCGAGCCACTACACCTTTCAGATTGTGACTCCTCTGCGCTGCCCAGTCATCACTGAAAAATGGTTGCTTACGAACAATGACGCCACGTGATACTTTACATTTTCCAGCAATGAGCTCACTATTATTCGCACACATTTTTGACTATTTTAAAAACATTTTTAGTATAAATTAATCTGCTTACGAATGACGCCACGTGATACTTTAATTTTCCAATACCATTTAATTCGCACCAAAAACATTTTTTAGCACTAGTGTGTGGAGCAATAACAATTTCACTTGCTAACTTTGTGATTTCATGACACTTCTACAGAATTTAATTGTAGATTATCTTAGTAACATTTTAATATTCCAGGAACAATGTGAGACATTTATGACATTAATTTTAACTTAATTAGGTTAGTATTTTCGATACACTATTGCATCTCACTTATCTTACGACCGCGCATCATTAGCGCTTGATACATTTGACACATCGATATAGTTTATGTAGCCATATTTGCATACTTGCTTAAGCTGTGTAGTTGATTCTCCCTACACCTTCTTTGGACGGTGTTGTTTTATTCTAGTGTCATATTTTGCGCATTGATTTTATTTAATTCTTTACCCACTCTTACATTTATGCGCATACATACATACATTACACAATTTAATTTTGTTCATTGATTGACATTGTTATTTAGCATCTTTGTTTATTGCTGTCATCAATATTCACCATTTCTTATCATTCTTTCATTTTCTCATTTCATTTGCCACTTCTTAGTTTGTATTTTGTACATTTTTGGTACATAATGTTTCATTTCTTTTGTTTGAATTTGCTATTTGTTTCTTTTTACACACTTCTACCCCACTTGCTTTCTTCTTATATTGACTTAACATTTATTATGTTTGATTGATTATTAAAAAATGGACTTTGATTGACTTCTCCGGTATATATTTTAAAACATCCCAAAAAAAAAAGCTTTGCTTTTTTTTTCTTCGGGGGGGGGGGGGCGATGTATACTGTTAAGTCCTTTTTTCGCGTGGGAGTTAAGTGTGTGAGACTTTCACATGCCAGTCTAGTTTTGATAGACGCACATGTGAGGGCATCTAAAATAAATGTATATCTTAAATATTTATGCGTACTTTTCTGTATCTTCATTGAATGCAGATGACGCACTTTTTTGTCGTCGATTTGTTGCTATACAAATCTTACCCTTGAGGCATTGTATTATTTCTGTCATCGTTGATGGACGCATATTTTTAATGTTCTTACTCTAAAGTGAAGAGAAGACACATGCAAGTTAACATGCAGATATATTGAAAAGGCAATGAAGCTTATTCCTGAAGTACTGTTCCGGGAAGCTTTCAAGTTCTTATAATTGTTGCCAGAAAACGGCTGATTTCTAAGTCTCTCATGCCTCAGAGACGAATGGCCCTGTTTGCTATGGCAGAGCTTCCATTGTACCAGTTATGATCAATGGCTGGTGCGTCCCTCTAGCATCAGGAGCGATGATGTTCCAGATTGATTTATAATATATAAAGAAGTTAAAACATGGTTCCTTCGTAATGACCATGTAAATGTCAAGCCGTTGACCTTCAGCTCATAAGAATCGGTGATTTCAATCAAACGGCTGTCTTGACATTTATTGCACGATATATGATGTTTTCCATGATGAAATTACGTTTGAACTATTCGTCTACCAAAGCTGTCATTGTCTTCGTCTACCTACAATAAAATCATATCGTCATTTAATGTACAACATGGGTCCAGTGTACATTGCTAACAGTTGGTCAAGTTGATGACCCATCGTTTCAGTGTTGTTGATCTCGTCGCCGTTGGCCTGCCCTTTTGGCCCACAACACTATATTCGCGTTGATAAGTAATAGGTCGGCCATTTATAAGCCCGACATTTTCTGGCATCACCTTCGCCAGCAGTAATCAAGTAAACACCCACACACACAATCAAATGTAACACATACTAACCTGAGATTTTGCCTCGAGTAATAGCGGGCGTACGCAAAAAAAAAAAAAACCAAAAAAAAAACTAGATGTTCGAAACATCGTCTACGTACCTTGTTAAATTCAAAATGTTCACGAAATGACACCACACAACTTTCCTCAGAAAATTCGCCTTTGTCTTCGTGATAATTGCTTAACTCTAAATTCAAGCAGCTGGAGTTGTTGATTGTTAACCTTATATGCCACAGTTCGCTCTGGGCAACAAACTCACTCCTCTGCTCGAAGATACCACTTCACTGTCTGCATTGTTCAGCTGTTACGCACCAACTGACTACATGAACTATCGTGCGTTTTTTACTTCTTGCTTTATCCTCTCTCTCTTAAACGTTCCCCTTCTACCGTGAGGTGTAGAGGTTTGGAAGAGAGAGCGCCAGGCTATCCTATCGGCTGTCTTCCTCCTGGCCTGGTTCCATTCTAGTCGTCGATCCTTCAAAGATTGTCTAATGTTGTCCTCCCAGCGGACTCTGGGTCGTCCTCGGGGTCTGGATCCTTGGCTCTTTGTTTCCCATGCTTGTCGTGGTATCAGATCTTCTCCCATTCTGCAGACATGGCCAAACCATCTTAATTGGGACTGTTCTACTTGGGTCTGCAGGGGATAGGATTTAAGGCCTTGACGTATCGTCTGGTTGCGTACCATGTCTCTTCTTGTTACTTCAACCACCTTCCTCAGATACCTCATTTCTGAGGTTTGGATCTGGCTTTTATGGGTTGTAGTCATTGCCCATGACTCGCATCCGTATGTCAAGACTGGGACATAGGTGGAGCGGTATACAGCCATCTTCGTTTTCTTACCAACCTCTCTCTTGCTGAGGAATCCTCGATTTATGGCCTGAAAAGTCTCCCAGCTGCTGCTTTTCGAGTGGCCAACTCTTCTTTGATGCCTCCCTTTCGGTCTATAATAGCTCCGAGGTATTTAAAGTGGTCGACCTGCTCCAGGACCTGTTCTCCCAGCTTAATCTGATGTTTTCTTTCTTCTCGTGATATCACCATGGATTTTGTTTTAGAGCTGCTTATGACCATCCCTCTCTTCTCCAGCTCTTCCTTCCAGACTTGCAGGTTGGATTGGAGATGTGCCTCTGATTTAGCAATCAGGGCAACATCATCAGCAAATGCCAGCTCCGAAATATAGACCTTGCTATATCACTTGGTGAAACTTAGTTGAAGCTTCTCTATTTTACTGAGACTTATTCAAGGAAGCCTATTTCAATGGACATAACTCATATTGTTTTTCCTGTACAGATCTAAGGGATTGTCACAGGGTTATCCCGAAGGGTAACCAAAGAGAGTTATCTGTGTGGTGCCGGCTTTGTCAATGGCTCAGATTTGCCTCCCCGGACCAACCTGGATTGGAAATAACGAGCCCCCCACCTCCCCTATTACACTGAGTGAACAGCAATGTTATGCGGTGGAGACTTCGTCTGATATGCAGATGTCTATGTGTGGTGAAGATATTTTCCTCAGGTGGTGGTGATGGTGAACTATGGTATATAGTTGAATTTGGTTGCGCATCAGTTTTACGGGGACAATCTGTCCATTACTGCAGGTAATGTAAGATCTCGATAAATTTTGTAGGCACTGGGTTTACAAGATCGTCCGTCTGCTCTTGCCACTTCTGGTCAAGATTTCTCAAAGGCACTTGTTGTAAAGATCTTCCGTTTTGCTCCTTCAACTTCTGATCATTAAATTCACGTGGACAGCTCTTAGTAATGCAGCAATCCTTCTGGGTATTGTCTGCTTACTTTTCTGTGTGGGTGGTCGATGATAGAAAGCTCCTTCACCGCCTGGCAAATTCCTTTCTGACCCCCGTGGAGTATGGGTAAGTTTGGTGCCGTTAATTAACTGTGAGATGCGTGTCGTCGCAGTATCTCTGGTCGGCCCTACTCTAAAGCACTTGTCCCATGATTAACGCCAACAAAGTAGTAGACGAAGGCTGAGTTATCTCAAATGATCCCTGTCTCTACCACTGCGATGGATAAAATAACGAACCCTTATCAGTACCCCGTAATCTATGTTACCTGTAGTGTGTTCTTGTATTTGAAATCTTATCACTATAATGAATGGCTGCGCGGTGTTTACTGCACGGTTAACAGGTAATGTAGGAGGCAAAATAAAAGTGTCTTGTATTTACTTCGTTATAGTTCGTGGAAACTGTGCAATCTTATAAATATAATAATTCTCTGCATGGTGTTTATTGCAACCTGTACTTATGAGTATAAAATATAATATTATAATAAACGGGAATGGTATTTACAGTGTTATATTTATGGAAAATATGTATATATATATATATATATATATATTATCTGACTGAAGTTAAGATATAATAATGATAAGGTACAAACTATCTTACACTAACTTGGTGTCCATATAACGAATTTCACTGACACATGTCCTGAAATCTTTCTCGTGAAATCTAGAACCCGAGTATGTTGGCGGAATGCAGTCTCTTGCAATGTCGAGCGACAAATTTAGTTGGGTTATATATTGTCTGAATCGCCTATGGCGATTTTTCGGGTCGCTTCTTGTGTCATGTGAAATTTCGTTTGTTTTCCTTTAGTCAGACATTCAGTCCTCATTACCGTGTACAATTTCTGTAATGTTTTGCTATGGTCGCTCTCATATTTTGCTTATCCGAGACAATCTGTCTGCGTTCGTCTTTTGGGGCATGTGCAGTGTTGTTATCGTCTTTGTATTCTTTACTCCTTTCATGTTGTTATTTATTCGTTCATATTGATTTTCGCCCCGACTTTGTGTCTCCGTTACTTCAATATTATCCGTGAAGTCCGACTGACCACCTTTATGTTCTGTTACAAGCCGAAATAATATTAGTAGATTACTGGCCTTGGGTAAACACACCCGAGACTTAGTGTCGATTACCGCGATAGTCTGGTGATCTAATGTCTCCTGTTTGTGAAAACATTCTATGCGACATTTGTGGCTTTCTACAGGGATTACTCAGAGCGCTGTCTAGAGTTATGTAAACTGTAGCAAAGTTGATTTTGCTGGGGAGGTTATGATGGTATCCTAACAAAGAATGAAATCGGTGTCTGCATAAACCGTGTGAGGTCAAGCACATGTAGGCCCCTGACTCTAAAAGATGATGATGATGAATTATGTGCAGTGTACCTAACGCTACCTCCCTAGATCTCACACGGTCACTCTTGTGGCTCTAGTGTATGGTGTATGATGTACCTAGTGTCTAGGGGAGAAATGAGATGATGGTACACACCACAAAAAAACTTTAATTTTCTATGAGGAAGTGAATAAAACAGTGGTTAAAGTTTTCTTTTAAATTAATCTTTTCTGTACAAATTATTTTGCCTGTCCAGTCATATCTCTTGGACAGGTCTTTGAAAATGAGGACAAGATAGTTTACATAAAAAAGGATCAACTAAAAGTATGTGTGGACAATTTGCCCAACACTATAGAGTTAATATATATATATATATATTTATCTCTGTCCTGTGGGAAATGTTCACAGCTATTACTCTATTAATCTAGCAGGGAGAGTCACTGTGTATGAGGGGCTGTCGTTTCATCACGCAACAAAACTTCCTGAGTATATGTTGAAATATTAATGTTACTTAAAGCGAAAGTGTCAGATGTACCCCGATGCCTAACTCATCACCTGGGGTTCCTTGGTAGAATCAAATACAATATGTAGATGCAGAAAATCTCTTTCAAACGTGCACCAAGCTCCTCCCGTTATCTGTTGACAGCATATGAAGGGTCGGAGACTTGATAGTATGTTTCTGACTCAGCAGGTTTACTGTCACCAGCTGGCACTTGGAAATAGAACCTCTGCAACAAAAGGACACCCTGGCTTTTTACATCTGATCACTCACTATATTTGTTATTCTCCCAAGGAGGTATGGGATCAGCCTCGCGTGCCTTACAGGGGCACTCGCCCCTAATTTAACATGACTCCCACCTTGCTGTGACCACACCTCAGGTCCCTATGGCAGATACGCCACTGTACGTTTACGTATTTTTCTCAACACAATAATGTGGAGTAACCACATTTCCTTTGGTATGATTTTCTCTTCTGTTTCTTTTTTTTAAATATAAATGCTTCAGGCATGCTTAATAGGGTTCATAGAACACAGAGGCTTATTACTATTCTAATGCCATAATATTCAAACAAAATCATGACAACATACACCAGTTAGATACATTTCAAAGTGAGGACTCAACAATGTCTGCTCCCAGCATGTCCTTCACTTTTCCCCATAGCAGTATCTAACTTTGGTAGTTGGAATAAACATAGTAATTCATAAAGCATCCTTACCACAATTCAAGAAAATATAAACAATTGAGGCTGACTTTCCAAAGAAATGGCCTCAGTTTCCCTGTGCTCTGCCCAGACTGTGAATATTTATCTATTATTTAAGTTTAAATTTATCACAGCTGATCTCAGCGTAACTGAATGAAAATTTTCTCAACTGGTACTGAGCAGCGAAAGCTTTTTGCTAATATTTTGTATCTCTGGCCAATCGAAACCTTCGACTACCAGAATTCAAATGCAGTTCTTTTTTTTTTCTTCTTTAAAAAAAAAAAAAAATCCCAACACTGCGTCTGGTAGTCGATTGGCCAGCCTGCCTTAGTTATGCCAATACAAAAAGATGTTTCGTTTTGGATTACATTTTCCTACCGCCCCCCTTTCCCCCATACTCTCTGTTTACCCAAGCGAATTTGAATGTACCTCAATGCCGCTATCTCTAAGCCGGCGTCCCTACTAACGAAAAAAATTAACAAGCAGGAACAACCGTCAGTCTGTTAGTGCGTCCGTAGACATTTAGTATTTCTTCAATAACTGGGCTAATATTGTGACTATCATATTATTTCAAACATATTCTTGCTCATTAAACTTTAAGCTATATTACCATATAATTTTTATGGTCAGTTTGATATTGGTTTAGATTTTACAATTTTTCCACTGACAATCGTCAAGTAAAATTTTTAACAAGGCGGCCATCTTTTCCTCTCTTTCATTCCGCCAGCATGTATTTTCAAATAACTAACTTGTTTCAGTTACGTCAGAAATGCTACCGCGAGAATGAAAATAAATTTGTCTGCGTGGTTTTGCTTTGGCTGGATTTGCTCGCGCGTGTATATCTGCATGGCAGAATGTGTCAAACGAAACGGGGGGAGTGCATGGCGGGTTAAAAATTGGCGTTAATAATTTGTATTTTATCGTGTAACACTACCAAAATTGTAAGGATTACTACTAAATTTGCGTTAGAGTTGACAGAATACGTTAATTCAGATAGTTATTTTGCGGCGCACTTCCGCCAAAGCGTTAATTGTAAGTCTTGCCACAGTCTCTATCAAATCGGGCAAAATGTTAAAAATGTACGTCACAAGGAACGCGAGTAGGTTTAAACGGGGCTAGCGGTTCTAAGCCGTTCCTATGCACTAAATTCAGCGCTATGCTGGCATGTGAGAACATCACCGTCAGACACAATAGTGCTGTTGTATTTATTATCATTGTATGACTAAAATCTTACTGAAATGAGCGATTATTCTCGCAGATTTTACTACATAAACATACCCAGTAAAATTAGTGGATTTCCCATGATTGTTGACAAACGATGGCTGGTGCAGACAATGGGCAAAACCAACCGACTGCTTCCTCACGCCTTGAGAAATCCGTCGACAAAATATCGGCAATAGGGTTATTAGGAATTCAAATGTAGAATTACTCGCGTCCCGTGACAGGGATGTAACTCTTACTCTTAGTGTACATTAATTTTATAAAACTGGTTGCCTCTTTTAGATAAGAACCGCCACATTATAACAATTTATTATCTATCGAAGTAAATCACAAATGAGGAGGTGACAGTAAAAACAAGGCATACAAAAGTGGTGCAGGGGTGTGGTTATTATATCGCCTTTGGATAGGGCTCAGAATGAGGAACCCGGCTAAAAACAATCACAAGGAAATCTGTATTATGGAATCGCCGGAGTGAACAAATTACACCCCCCCCCCCCTCCCACACCTCCAAAAAAACAACCAATACCCAATGAAGAGCTCAAAGTTGAGACATACATTAAAAAGATAAATAATACAATGAAGTGCACATAATTCGAAGCGCGATAATTTGAAGTCGAGCGTAATTCGAATATTTAAATTGACCCCACACTAGCTCTATCTGAGCTTACTACAATATGGGTTTTAGTTCAAAGTTAGCATTAATGACGAAGCTCCAAACACGCAGTTCGCAAACCTGCTCATTACAGTATTTTATAAGTTCTTCATTCAAAGTGCGGTCCACCAACGTGGGCGCAGGACGGGAACATAAAAAGCAATGTTCAGTCGCGTCCAGTCCAGTCGATATTCACAATGACTTAAAGGTTTCTGTAAAACTCATCTAACGACCGAGCCAGCACAAACATATTTTTTCACGAAGGGGTCAAAGTTTATTTCAAAGTTTATATTTCTGCCTGCCTTTGTTGGGTCTACAGGAAACATTAAACGTAGACCTTGCCATAACTGGTAACAGACTGATTAAGAGTACTGTCTGTTTTTATTTATTAAAATGTGTAATTTAGACGTTACTAAAAACCATTATGCATGGTGTCAAACGAGTTTACAATGCAAAGAGCTGGCAGAAAGCGCAAAGCTATCTGTCTCTATATTTACTTAAACTACTTCAACTTTATTAACGAATATACAAGTTTATTGCATTTACTTACACGAATAAAATAATTATTTGACCGGTATTTTCTCGACAACTTTATAAATAAACCAACAATAATGATGTGAACTATTCTATAAGTCAAGCGTCGCGGGATGCAAAAATGGTAGGACCTCGATTCCTTCAGGGAAGTACCTAGTTTTAATTTTTATATTTATTTAGGTTCTTATGTGTCCCATCTAGCCTTCACTTTCTTTTATTTCCCTGACGAAGGCCTTGTGGCCGTAACGCTGGCTATTTTCTTTGTCTTTTGTCCTCGTAAGACGAATCATCTTTTTTCGATTTTTTTTCACACCCATCCACTATAAGTGAAGCGTAGTCATTAGACATCCTTTTCTTTTTTTAGGGTTTAAATTAGCCAAACACAAATAAGCAGCACAGTACAACAGGTCTAATCACATCTTGCACACAAAATTTATTCCCCACTT
>JAMPIV010001179.1:0-94465 GCA_024509875.1 Oreohelix idahoensis
CATTCAGGCCAAATACCTCGCCGATTTCGGAGGTACCCATTGCAGCGCCTGGCGGTCCGGCCCCTCCCCTCAGGAGCCGCAGTCCTGCGTTTTTCGACGGGACACTCTCTTTCACCAATGTTCCTCGCCCACGGTCTCGAACTTAATCCCACGTCCCCAAATCTCCGGAAGACGAAACCAGACCCTCCAATGCCGTTCGCACGGGTTTGTTCCGGTATCAACCCGGTCGCCCACAGCGGCTCCGTTGTAACCACTAAGTAGCGCAGGCTCCCCCATGCGTCTATTTTTTTAAACTGGAAGTCCTCTCGCCCCTAGCAACAATCAATACGTTTCCTCATACCCCCAACACACACTTCGGCCAAAAACTTCGATGGGAATTCAGGCCTCAAAACAACTTTCGGGCGGCTTTCAGCGTGAACATGACGTATTTTTTAAAGTTACTGTTATCAGCCCCGCTTGCCAAGAACTTCGAGCAATTTGTCTTTAAAAAAAATACTAAGATTCAACCACCAGTACCCATATAACTTGGTTAACATATAGCTGTTGTTTTGCTTTTGTTGCAATTTAATCGCTGTCTAAATTTCCCCTTCAGTTTTATATCCAAGCCTCTTCAGTTTATCTTCTCCCGATATATTAATCGTCATATCTTATGTGCTAGGCACCCTGCATAACTTAAAAAAAAAACCAAGTTTTTTTTGCGTCTGAGCAGGCTCCCTACTTTATTCCGGCGATTATCGAGATTCATGCTTAATTTTCATCATATGCGGCGTATTCTCCATTATCACTGGCTCTAGGCTAATCAAATTTATTTCTAAATAATAATTTTTGTAATTTTTGGTAGTACCCAATACCCTTTTTCTTCATAGATTAATATTATGATGACACATTTATTTTATTTTTTTTATTTTTTCAGCTTGACTTGCTTGTGCTTCGTTGTTTTTTCTTTTATCTTTGTAAGTCTCGCTCAGCCGCTCTTCCCGCCGCCCCGCCCCCCTCCGTATCTTTAATCATTCCAGTTTTACCTATATTTTGACCTTTCCAATATTTCCAATGAAAATTAATAACATCATAAATCTTTGTGTACTAGCCCTACAAATCAGTAGAACAATAAAGGTTTATTTTGCACATGAGTAGGCGCTACTACTTTATCCTTCGCGGTCGACGATTCGGCGGCTTTATTTTTTAATATAACAGTAGGCAATCTAGTTCATGACCTGGCTCTAGGCATACCAAATCTTAAATAATTTGTAAATATTTCGGTGACTACGTCTTTCTTCCTAGATCTTTGATATTCCCTGTTTCAAAATCACTCGCCGTTACCAATAATTTTTGTCCTGTTCAGCTGTTAGTTGTTAGCTCCTTCTGCTGCTGTTCTGCCCTTGTTCAATGCCTATTTTATTCTTCTTTTTTTTTTTTTTTTTTTTTTTTTTCCCTGGTCGTTCTTCATCTTACTTTCTCTCCTAAACCTTTCCAGTTTTTAAATCTTGTCATTTTTCCATATTTCCCCCTATCAAATTACATGTCATAATAGACTGTGTTGGCCCTACATAACTAGAAAAAAAGTTTGTTTGACGTACACACTTCGATTGCTATTAGTTTTCAATATAATATCTATCCAAAAAAGTCCACACGGCATGCCACGGGGCGGGGGGGGGGGTGGGCGGGGGGGGCGGGGGGGGGGGGGGCGGGGGCGGGGGGGGTGGGGGCGGAGGGTGGGGTTGAGCGTGGGCTGCGGCCGCCCGGGGGGGGTGCCGAGGAGGGGGCGGGGGTGTGGCCGCGCGGGGGCCGCCGGGGGGGGCTGCGGCCTCGCGGGGGTCATGCACCATTCTTTGCATGGACACATTCACTCTCATTTTTTACAGCTGTAAGACTTAACATCTGATATCAAGCCTGTGCCCCCAGGACTCATAAGCCCAACAAATGCCACATTCCTTCAAAAGTGCCTAATAGCTGCATGTGTTTTATTATAATAACAATACAGTCTGCATCGAATAAATACGTACGTCACCGGATCCAATAGTTTTTTATATGGTTTAAAATGAACAGCAATTGACGATAGTCTTTAGAATGTTTTATATACCACAACTAATTCACACATCCGCTAATAGGATTTGTATACTCGTTCACTTTCTCCGTTTTAAAACTGTATCTGTGTATAAATTTTTATAAATTTTTTGCGTAACGGACTTTTTTGCGTGTTTGTAACGCGGATTTTTTTTCTTGGTCTCCTGGCGTACCAGATTTTTCGCTATGGATATTGGACCGTGGTGAAAAGGTATAGGGATTGAGGTAACCACCCCCATGCCCTCAACCCCTCCTTAGTCCGGCTTTTACCGACATGCTGGAGGGGAACAGTTGTTACCCCTATACTCTTCTACCCTCTTCGGGCCCCCCCCCCCGGCTAAACCACACGGGTCGCCAATCATTGGACAATGACGCGATTCACCATCTGATATCGACAGTAAACTTGGGCACCTCAGTATCTTTGACTCAAGTCTATTGTCTCGGCCGAATTGACTCGCAATACCTGTTTCTGAAGATCTAGCATTAGCCACCCAACACTGAGGGGCGGGCCTGGGGGACTCCAAGGCTGTTTAGACAACAGATAAACACCCCAAAACGACCTTCACTAGGCTACTGCGAAGTTCCCAAGGTAGCGTGTTCGGACTGACACAAAACCCTCTTGATCTCAGGTCTCTTATGATCGACAGTTTGAACCTGCAACAATGACAGACATCGTGGACTCCGTCCCTTGCGTTTATGGACCACTCCCCCAAGGCTGACCTCTACATTCATTGTTTAGCATGAGATACTTGAGTGTCGTCTCAGTGTGTTTCGCCATTTGCTAGGAAATGCCCTACATGTACATTGATTTAGCACTAGCCCGAGACCCATCATAGGCTTTGTCGAAACCAACTGCACGACAAGACTTCTAACATTACCGATAATCACCCAAGTTTATACAATTAATTTGTCCACCACTTATGGCTACTGATGTAATTAATTATGTCCCATTATGGTAGTGCTGTATTAGTCCTTACTCAACTTCACTTAGAAAATCAGTGCGCTCGTTATTTATGTCAGATTGTTAACTCCTGATAGACCAGTTTTATTAGTCTGATCCAGGAACTCGTTTATTAGTCCTGCATACAGGAACTATTTATAAATCCTGATAAGGATTGTTTATCTAGTCCACGATAAGGAAAACCTGTTTATAGAACTCTGCTGCGACACAATGGGTAGTTATATTTCTGGTTCCAACACTATACCCACAATTACCAACCTAATTCACATTTTGCATCGATTACAATCATAAATAATTAAAACTAAACAACTAACCAAATCCTAAAATTAAACATTCCATATTTAATGCCAAAATATACACAGTAATGCTACCATACCCCTCACAGGCTTCTATATAACGTCCAGATAAATGGGCCCACTTGGTGGCAGAATATGTTGCCAGGCCACAGATTGAGTAACGTGTTCAGCCCTTAACAAGTGGCCCCTACTTTTCGCTCCGTCATTTTGTCGTATTATCATTGCTAAGTATGACTTTGGGGACAATCACCCGCGATTCCCCTCGCTGTATATAGGCCTAGGCCCCGTAAGTCCGAGACAAAGACAAGGTATTGTAACTCTGTTTTGCAACTCCAATTCTTCTATTCTTCAGACGCAAGTGTCGTGCGTAGCTGTGCCAAATCTCGCTTACGGCATCTCACCTTTTTAGTTTATAAACTCTTTGAGTTCTAATCTTCTATTCTTCGTAAGTTTGACTTTCTATCCCTGTGATGTATTACCATAATTGGTCCCTTGTATATTCGTTTGTATATCAAATTTTTTTTTTTTTAAAGTACGGAACCCACCACGGGATTCCTCGACATGTACCGAAAAACTTTAACTCCTCACCATATCTCCAAAAGATTTCCTTCTCCCCACTTATTCTTTCATATTAACCATTAATTGAAGTTATCCCCGTTCAAAAAGAGTAACCATATTCTCTTCTTTGACTGCATACGATTTGAGCGGCCTAAACCCTACAACCAGGTCTGCACACACTTCTCACCCCCCTTTCACATCCATATTAAACCCTCCCGCTCGAAAATTTTTCGAATCCGTACGTGCGGGGAGGGAAAACCCCCTCCAACCCGTTTCTGATCTGGAACCCTTAACTAATAACCCCGCAAAAAACTATTAACAGCCCATCAGCGCTGGTATCCCTCCCATGGCCT
Organism: Oreohelix idahoensis; assembly: GCA_024509875.1. Taxonomy (NCBI): domain Eukaryota; kingdom Metazoa; phylum Mollusca; class Gastropoda; order Stylommatophora; family Oreohelicidae; genus Oreohelix; species Oreohelix idahoensis. The sequence goes on from JAMPIV010001179.1 coordinate 4,233, forward strand.
TACTTTTCCTGCCGTACCAGCATTAACTAAGCACGGGGGTTTACAAACTACGCACCAAGGCAGAGAATATAAACTTTCAACACACTTTCCTTTTTTTTTTTCAAGTCCTCTCCTCCGTTCCGTGACATCAGCTTATCCAATGTCTTTTCCATGTTTTATTCATCCCTCTACTGACTGTCACCATTTCCTCTCCTGTCTCCAGTTCTCTTCTCCGTGTGTTTCTTTGGTTCTCCATCTGCTCTATCCTTTCGCTCGACGGCATTCCAAAACCAAGCATTGCACCTGCTTAATTGCTACCCACGTTTTTATTTCAATTTGTGTTATATACAATCCAAGGTGTCCTTTCAACGCTTCTTCCCATGGCATCTTGTTCTGGGTTTCATATCATAAATTCTATATTAATTGCATCTTGTAAATAACCCATTTTCTATAAAACCGACCTCTGATCTAGGTTAATGGACCTCTGTTATGGTAGGTCTGCTAGCTTTTCTTAAGTGTTTTTTTTCTTTGTTTGTCCTCCAGGCGGCATCGGAGCCCACATAATATCGCACTAAACTGTGACCATTTGATTGGGATTTATGATGATTTTTTTTTTTTTAAGTTAATTTGATGATTTTAGTCCTTCTAGTCATCATCTCCCCCGCCATCACCTACAACGTGCTATTTACTAAACACCCCTGACTGTAAAAATCTGGGGGGAGAGAATGCTTAACCGACATGACTGTCCTCAACAAATCAACATAACACAATAGTCCAATTTGGTGGTAATCGTTAACAAGAACGGAAAAGACATAATACTTTTTCTATGTAAGACTTCGAGGACCGCCGCTGCTCTTTTTGTTTGCTCTCCAATCGTATGCAGGGGTTACGCGTGGCCCCCCGGGCGGCGATACCTTTTGCCCCCCCACGGCGCATGCTCCCGTGGGGAACATAGGCTCCGCGAGCCGCCATGCGGCTCTTTTGAGCCATCCCGAGCGGGTCATTCCGGGCGCCCCCGGACGGCCCCCGGCACCACTCCCCGTGCCGGCTTCTCGCGCTTCTTCTACTACTTAACTATGAGGTAACATGAGGGATAACATGCTGATTTCTTTTTATGCCCAGGTTCTTACAATTTGTTAAAATTAGGAGACAAAATTAAATATTTGGGCTTCTTTTGTCCGTGTGACAGATTCCCGACCCCTGATTTGTTATAGGGCTTTTCTAGGTTCCGGAAATTCCCTCTACATTTAACCAGATTGTAAAAGAACAATTTCATAGACACCCTGCCCCCCCATTAACAGTTTGTTTGCAGTGAATTCTCAAACGAATCTAGATATGGGACAACATAACAGCATTTTGAAGACCCGAAGTCGCCTCAGACAGATAGAAACACATGTTAACGGAAAATCCTGTTGATTGATTGATCCTACCAACGATAGTCCTTGTTCTGGTATCCTACGGTTAAGAGAGATAGAGAACCTAAGAACACATAGAGAAACGGATAAACTGTCAGCACAACTCTGACAAAGATCTCAGGGAAACATTTGGAATGGCCCTTCAGATTAATGCACTTGAGGACCAGCGGTTTTCAATCTTTTTTGCGTCCGTGGCCTTGCATGTCTGCCATAACTCACCGGGCTCCTCTCTTTACTATTATTTTTTGATGGGACCCCTTGCCCTCATAATATCGAGCCCAACACTTTACCACAGGCCACCGCCGACGCCCCGCCCTTAGGCCGAGGGCGCGCCCGCGACCGCACGTTTGGAAAACATCTGCAGTTGTAGACAATAAGAACTGTTCCATATGTCTTATTGATAAGGATGTAGTGCGACCGAGGTTAATGTGGTGATACACAATGGTTACGATTTCGTAATACCAACTATGTGTCGGGTATTTTCATCGTTTTTAAAAATATATCGATGAAACTCTGGAACGGGGAAAACGGAAAGGCCCTCCGGCCACAAAAGACGGGGGGTGAAACAAAAAAAAAAAAAAAAAAACTACGGATACATTTTGGTGCCCTGAATAAAAGCCTAAAGATTCCTGGAGCAGCTGACCATAGTAAACACCGTAGTTTGGTTTTTTCTTCCAGAGCGATCTCTTTTCTGAGGGCAGAATTGGCCATTATGCGCCAATGAAGTAGCCATAAAATCCCCCATTAACCCCCCCCTCGCCCCCCCCCCCCTCACCCCAACCCCATGTGTTTTTTGCCATGGCACGCCCCTGTCTCAAGGCCTTCTTCCACATTTGTTTAATTTTTTTTTTGGACATCTGCTCATGCTTTTTTTAGCCGTGGGATTCCCACGAAAAGAAAAAAAGCTGCCTTTGGCAAAATGCTATAAATCAGCTTTTCCTCAACCGTGGGTGTATCCCCCCCCACCCGATCTAGCCATCTTACATCTATCGAGATCCACTTGTACTTTGTTTTATTCTTATTATCAAACAAATCACAAGTTGACCACGAAAAAGAAGATCAAGTTAAGGATCACCAACAGATAGAGCCACAAAAACTTAGTACATAAGAGTTCAGACACTCCCAGTAAGGAGATAAGGAGATCGAGGCAGTAAATAAAAGACACACAGCTAGAAAATCGTGCCCAGTAACAGAGAAAGGGACCGAGAGTTAACCGAGTTTCAGTTTGGTAACCGTGTCTTTAACTATTTCAGATCCTTCTACCTCTTCCTTCCTCCCCTACGCACAGCAGCATTTCTGAAATCCGTCTCTGTAAGTCTTTGATTGCTTGATTTTGTTGTTCTTCCGCATTTAAGAGCCATACTTCTTCTTCTTCCTTCTTCATCACATCTCCTCCCCAGACGTCCACCTTGAAAGTATAGTTAAGGGGAAGCCAGTAGTAGTTTGACGGCTATTGATTCCCCCGTAAAGCTTTTATACACAACGGAAAGCGAGCTGGCAACGGTCCCGGCCCGTTATGCACTTTCATCTGCTACCGCATCAAATTTTTAGGTGGCAACTTTGATCTGAACGCTGATTATTTCATCAGTACCACAGGATACATGATCGGTAGTTCCAATCTTTCACGTTTTCTGAATTTTTTTTTTCTTAACCAACGGCCACTTGGGCTTTCCGCCCCTTCGGCCCCCCCAACAGGCATTGCATTGCGACAGGCCACCGCTCAGGGGCTCCCCCACTGTGCGACTTTCTTATTTCCAAACGCCGGTCAGGAGCTTCGCCTTCTTCACCCATACACGAGGGTTTAGCACAATTCTCCATGATCCGTTATATTTCCGGTTTTATTCAGTGAAAAATCCCGGTCAATGGACTCTCCCGCACCACGCCTACGCCCAACTTACTTTTCACAATGCTCACGCCGGGATGAAACACTTGACAACACCCTGATCGCCAGCCGCATGTTGGTAACCAATACACCGCGCGGCTCCCAGTCGTTGAATAGATGGTTATCTAATTGTGTTGTCGGCCCGTTGCGGCAGTCAGAGGTCGGAGGGCCCATACAATCTGTAATGAAACTTGACATTTCTATATGGAGATTCTTAATATTCTTTAGTCCTGCGAGAAGATTAAGAAAAAGATACAACCAACCTAACTGCAGGCCACCCACAACAAAACAGCAACAAGACACCCAGACACACAAGAACAGGAACAGACAACAACCCATACATAAAACTTAAAACAAAGTAGACTTCGTTTGAGGTACCCCCGCCCACGACAAACGTCGAAAGCTAGCCTGGAGTTAGACATGTAACAAAATAAGCCATCGATGAATCAACGTTTCGGAACACACAAACATGCAGAGACTGCGCACGCGGAACGCAGTCCCGCCGACGCTGGCGCGAGCAAGAGGACTAGGCAAAGAGACTGCGCCGGCTGATACCGGCAAAGGACGGGCACCATGGGCAGCACAGCGGATTTTTTCCAACCCTTTTAAAAACCGCACTAGCTTGAGGACTAGAGTAGCAGTCAATGGAGAGGACAGCTCATGCTGATGATGCTTACAAAAAATTTTTTACAATTTACGATCCCATGATGTACGGATAACGAATAAAAACACCCTAAAACCCACCCTCCCCCCCTTCTATACTCTGATTTCTTTTCTCTCTCCCCCAGTATATTTGTCAACTGACACTCGAACAAGTTCAATAACTAGCCTTAAACATCTATAACAATGGGGGATGGCACTGTTGTCCCTCCAAATCCGTTTATAAAACAATATGCAGCAAAAATGTAAACATAACTCAAAGATAAACATACTAAAAAGATAAAACACCCGATAAATGGCTTCAACCAAACCCCCCCCCCAAACAACCGTTGTACACATGCTGTTTTGAGACTAAGAACTCGTCTGAAAGAACCATGAATCACTAAAATAGTCCTACGCTTTATGTTTGGCACTTGCCCCGCCAATCTATTAAATGCTTATCGTTTCTAGCACATAGCTCTATTTAGCCGCGTACGGTGTAAGAAGTCATACAACGCCCACACTTCCCTACCACTCTAGCTACCGAACCCACGTTTTCCTCTCCCCCCCCTCCTCTTACTCCAATAACACCTTCCATCCCACAACCTCACACCCCCCTCGTTTTCCCTCCCCCTTTCCCCCCTCTCTAACCAACCCCTCTCTCCGTCCTGCCCCCTTGCCGAGTATGCATCTCCCGGTCCTCGTAACTTTTTCGCATTATGTGCTCCGGTTAAAGGAGGGTAGGGGGGGTTCCCCCGTTGTTATCGATCTGGTCCACTCTGTTCGGTACCCAGGGTGTTATTAGTTAGATCTTTTGAGGGCGGTTACGGTTTTATGCCCAAACGCTTTTTTTACCCCCTAGGATCCGGCCGTGTCACACTCTTTTAGGGCAGAGGGCGGGTACTCTCCGCTCATCCCCCCCCCCCCAAGGGGAGTTTCTTCTTTTTGGACTCCTCCCATCACCTTTGACAGGGTCCCTCCCGGGGCGGATGACTTCGCATAGGGACCCCCCTGTTTTTTGCCCCGTCTCGCTCTTCACCACAACCTGGGGCCGCCTCGTATCAATCACGTTTTCTACTTAATACAATGTGCCGGGGCATCCGTCTAGGGGGACCACCCTTTGCTGTTTTCAAGGACACACCCACAAACAGCCAAAAATCCCTTGTCTGGGGCTAGTCTAATAATTCTTATTGTGGATTAATTTAGAGGTTCACTGTTTTGTTATCTTAATAGCAAGACATCGGTAGGAAAATCCACTTCTCCGTGGAACTTCAGTAGGGGTTGTATTATAAGCAGGGTATTCTAGGTTTCATACTCGTTTAATCATACTCGTTTGGTATCCACGTTCAAGTAAACTCAATTGGACATTGCGTTTCCACAATTGAGTTATGGATTTATAGCTGTGGGATTGGTGTTAGGACACGAGTCATAGTCGAATCGGTTTAAAGGCCGTATTAGTATAGACTGAATTCCAGTAGGGATCAGTTGTTTTTTTGTCCTATTGAAACTTTTGAGGAGTGCGATCCTCGGTTTTCCCCAATTGTTTATTAGTATATTGGTTGGTTTTAGAATTTTGATTAAGGCCACTAATTTCTTTGCACTATGTGCTGATTTTCCCCGTTAAGCTGATCAAACCGGGTATACCAGGGTCAGGTTTATTTTGAGGTGTATATTTCATACTTTAGGGGGACTCAGTGTGGGGTTTAACCCACGAAAACAAAAAAAAAATTCTTACCATGTTTTTTTCGCACACCTGCTGTATATAATATCATTTACACTAGATATATAAAAACGCTTTCAAGCCAACATGTTTCATCCTACCACTTTACGAAGTATGAATAAAATAAGATGGTTTCCTAAGTTATGAACACAGTTATCTTGTTATGATCTTTGTCTTTATATCGCATTCAAAATACGAATTGAGCGCACCTTCCTTATAGGTATTGTTACTTATACATGTTTGATACCTCGGTACCACTTATTATTTTATTATAAACACACGAATCGACATAGTGAGTCTACACCCCAACATACGTAACCCGTTTTCACCGTTCAAAACATAATGGTACCCCAAAAACCTTTCATTTTAAATTAACCTCGTTCCATTAAAACATTTATTGCTTTAGCCCTTACCAACAGGTGGCCAGTGATACCCATGTACACCCAAACAATATTAATATAATGCTTACTGATATTCTTAACATGGGGTACCAATTCATATTAACTCATAACATTTTTGCCTCGGAAAATACTAGTGCAAACAAGAACCTTTATTCATATAAGAATACAATCCCGTTACAAGAATCGACGCCATGGACTCCGCATCCTTAACACCCATTAAACCGTCCTTTTACGTCTGTCAGGAATTTACTTCCTCAAATAGCCACTCAAAATCCCATAGACCTAACCTATCTTAAGGTTTCAGATCAGATCACTTAATCATCGCATTTTCTTCTATCAAGTTCATCAGAAATTAACTAATAAATATGTAACCCTAAATACGCTTATAGTATTAATAATATATAATATTATTTATATAAATATATACTAATAAAATATATATTTTAATGAAATTATATAATTAATTATAGAGTATTAAAAATAATTATAAATTAATATATTTATATCATAATACACTTTTAAATAATATTTTTATTATATAAAATTTTATAAATATATAATAACTATAAATATTATATATAAATAAAATATTATATATAAAATATATAAAATAATATTTTTATATATCCTATATATAAATTATATATTATAATAAATATTATATAAAAATAAAATATAAAAAACTATATATAAAAAATTAAAAATTACTATATTTATATCAAATAACTATTAAATTTTTATCATATTATTTATGTATAAAATAAAAATTTACTAAATTAAAAATTTTCAAAACACACAAAAATTAAAAAAACTTTAATTAATTATTATATATAAAATTATATATTATATTATTTTATATTATTTATTTTATTTTTATTATATAAAATTTTTTTTTATATATATTAAAATATACATATTTAATTTATTATAACGTTTACTTTATTTAATTATAAAGTTGTTTATATTATTTATATTAAATAATTCATTAAATTTTTATTTTATTATTATATATATATATTTTATTATCCACTATTAATTATTATTATATACATTATCCAATACAACTTTTACTAGTATAAAACTTAATTTACATTAAATATATATATTTTATTTATAAACTTTAATATTATATATAACTTAAATAAAAATTCAAAATCTGTAAGAAACCAAAATCCGAACTATAAATTTTATGGTTGAATATCTTATGTATGTATAAAAAATAAATAAAATAAAAATACTATTATTACAAAATTTAAAATAAAAAACTTACAAAAATCCAAATTTGGTTGTTTGATTAATAATTATCTATTTACTTAAAAAAAAATAATTACAAAACCATAAAAAAATTAATTATAAAAAAAAATCCATCTTAAAATAAAATCATCATTAAAAAACTTTTATTTTTATTTTAACCTAAAATAAAATATGCAAAAAAACACAACAAGGTTTTTTAAAATGCACAAAACTTAACAAAAAATTATTTACCTTTACCACTCCGGGTTTTTTTTTTTTTTTTTCCTTAAAACAATAAGTTTTTCTTCTTTTTTTAATGGAATAAATCCCAATATAAAAACAGAGGGCCCTAAACATTTTTTTTTTCCTAAATTTATAACTTTTTAAACCTTAACGCTTCTATTTAACACAGACAAATCATTATATCATTTTCTCTAAATCAAAATATAAACCTAATCTTTCCTTACCAAATTTTTTGTTTTTTCACTTACGTCTTTACAGTTTCCAATCAAAAAAAATTGCCCATTATAACTTTGCCAACCACCATAATACAAAAATATATACTTAGGTACCTTAAACCCCTTCTAACACGCCCCAACTTCAAATAAAAAAAAAGTCCAGGTTTTATTTTTTAAAGCCATTATTACTTACAAGAAAATCAGGGGGGCCACTATTAAAAAATATATCACTTAACTTTTAATATCTGCCATCTTACTCCCAGGATGAACTATAACTTATATTTTGTAAAACCACAAACTTACTTAATTATTGTCTGTCAAACACACAATACCATCCCAACTCCTTCTTACTTTGAATCTTACGCCGCCATAAAAACAATTTTTTTTTACAGTGGCCATACAAAGTGGCGTCATTATAACAACAAAAACTCCACTACACTTCCAACTAATCTTTCCTGCGTAGGGAAAAAAAAATCCCTTTCAAAACTTAACCAAGTTCAAACCAACTCTCAACATTTCATTTTCATTTCCATCGCTAAAGCCTCTTTACTTATCTCCTCTAATTCCCAGGTAATTTAAGGGGGGGGGGGGGGGGGGGGGGGGGAATTTTATCAAATTCTTCGTTTATCACAACAAAAATTTATTCTACATCCAACCCAATCACTATATGCAAAATACAAAAACATTCCTCAAAAAAATCAAAAATATGGCAACCCACTTTCTTCATGGACCAACCCATCATTTAAAATAAAAACTAACACCGTTTTCCAAGCCAACCCCCTATGTAATCCCCCCCATATTATACTACCAATATATTCCATATCCCTACTATATATAAATATTACTAACCCCCCACAACCTAATAAAAATTCAATAACTATTCTCTAAATTATAAAACCAATATATTAAATTCATGCTCTATATATATTATATTTTTATTTATCTTATTTTTATAATTAAATTATTTATTATTATAATAATTTCTTTAATAATATTTTTCTATTTTACCTTATTTTAACTTAATATTTTATTTTTTTTAAATATATATATACATAAACTTTATCAAGCATTTTTTTTTTTGATTGTCCCTATCAAACAACAAATTTTTTCTTTGTTTTTTGATGCCACTTTTTCTTATCTTTTTTTTGGGGCTTTGGGCATTATTTTGGAACTTGAAAACAATATATATTTTTTTTTATAACCCATCAGAACTTCCTAACGGCGTCGGTATTTTATTTTCAATAACCAATAAAAAATAAAACAAGTCTTAACTCGATGCTAAATTATTCTCCCGCTTTAGACTTATTTTTTTTCGTATTTCCCAGCCCATAAAACCCTTTCTTACAGTTAATTTAATATTCCACCCATAAAAAACTTTTCATGTTTGAGGGAGAGACACGATTTTGACAATAGTTGGCCGGTAACATCTCTATAAATCTAGGTTATCCACCTGGAAAAAAAAAAAAAACACCAATAATTGTGGCTTTTTTTAAGGGGGGTCTTTTCCAACGTACTCTTACCAGTTACATTTCTCTCTTATACAATCAAACTATATTTAATTTTCTCATTTTACAATATGTTTTACCCATTCTCGATGTAATTGTTTTTAGGGATATTTGGCCTGTTACTCTTGTAAATGGGGGGGGGGGGGGGGATTTAACACATAGAGGGTTTTGTTTACTTGCGAGAGGCCACTTTTCAAAAAATAATCAACAAATTCTAACAAATGGGAAAACTTCTCTTCCTTCTATTACAAAACATTCTATAGTAACCTTACAACTCTCCAGCTATTTTATTACTTTTTAAACCTCTTTGCACTATTTTCTGTTTCTTTTTTCCCCTAAATATCAACTAGGGCAATATTTAATTTTAAAATATTAATTTATTATATTTATTTTATAAGGATTACGTTTGTTTATAATGGATATAAGGAATTAACAAATCTAGTAGTAAAATAAGTGGTTTTTTTTATGTCGCACCTTATCGTGATAAAATCAAATCACCATAAAACCTACCATCCACCCCACCATGGCAAATAATCCAAGGGGGGGGGGGGGGGGGGGGGGGGGGGGGGGGGAGGGGGGGGGCCTTTTCCTCCTTGACCAAAACATGGAACCGTCTTTCACCCCTTAAAACCAGATTGTCGGGATTCAACAACCTCTGCGTGATTAAAAAATCAACCCAGATTCACATTCCACCACCCCATAAACGTTAATAACTCATTTATCTATCAGAAATCTATAAAAAAAAACACTCACATAAAAGATTCGTTAAAACTTTCTACTAAGTCTAAGGAAGCCCAATTTGGCTTCACTTCGCTCTAGGTATACCCATTTCTTTTTTTTCCTAAAAGCGGTTCCTTCCCCCCCCTTTTTTGCTATTCCATCTTCCCACATGGTAAATTACCACAAACCCACCCCCCCCTCCCTTCGCCTTTTAAAAAATAAACCATCTGCCTCTCCTCCCCTCCTCTTCACATCTCCATCTCCAAAATAAACTACCAAAATCGCTATCGACCAATAAACAGTTCATTCTATTCTGTAACTTAGCCACTATCCATACGCCACTTAACGCCCTAGACGAATAAAAGGTTAGCTTTAATTGCCTCTGTGGGATCAAGAAAAGAACAGGGCTGGCTATCTAAGATAAATCGTACGCTGGCGAACTAATAACCAGGTTGTTTTGGGGGCTGACCAAACTCAAAGCAAATGTAAAAACAAACAGCTACATAAATTACCACAATAAAAAGCCAAAAAACTTGCAACTTTTTGTGCAAGCTTCTTACCAAGTGGTAATAAATCACCTACAGTGGTAGCTCCATGCTCCATGAGGGGGATAGGGGGAAAAAAGAAGAAGAATAAGCGACTGTTTGTTTTAAAGCAGGCTAAATCGGAATCCTTCTTTATTAGCGAAATGTGTGTTTTAATGCAGGCTATGGAATCTAAAATCTTTATTAGGGGGGGGGGGACTGCTGTTTTTAATGCGGCTATGGAATTCTTCTTTATTAGGACTGTTTGTTTTAATGCTGGCTACTTGGAATCCTTCATTTATTAGCGAATGGGGGTTTTAATTGCCAGGCTATGAATCTTCTTTATTAGCCGACTGCTGGTTTTAAAATGCAGGCTATGGACTCTATCTTTATTAGCGACTGCTGTTTTAATGCAGGCTATGAATCTTCTTTATTAAGCAAGCTGTTTTTTAAATGCAGGCTATGGAATCTCTTTTATTAGCGACTGCTGTTTTAATGCAGGCATGGAATCTACTTCTAATTAGCGGACTGCTGTTTTTAAAAAATGCAGGCTATGGAACTTTTCTTATTTAGCGGACTTATGCTGTTTTAATGCAGGACTAAGAATCTTCTTTAACAAAATTAGGCGGACTGCTGTTTAATGCAAGCTTATGGAATCTTCTTTATTAGCGACAGGCTGTTTTTAATGCAGGCCAATGGAATCAGTTCTTTATTAGCGACTGCTGGTTTTAATGCGAGGCTGGGGGGGGGGATTCTTCTTTATTAGCGACTGTTTGTTCTTAATGCAGGCTATTTGGAATCCTTCTTTATTAGCGACTGCTGTTTTTTCATGAAGGCTATGGAAATCTTCTTTATTAGGCGAGTTCTTATTTAATGAAAGCTATGGAATCTTATTTTTTATTAGCGACTGCTGGGTTTACATGCCAGGAAGGGGGGGGGAATCTTTTCTGTATTAAACGACTGCTGTTTTTAATGGGGGGGGGGGGGGGGGGGGGGGGGGGGGGGGCGGGGGGGGAAAAAAAAAAAAAAAAAATAAAAAGGGGGCCCCCAAAATAAATAAAAAAAAATAAAAAATCAATAAAAAAAAATTGGAATCGGGGGGGGGGGGGGGGGGGGGGGGTTATAATGCGTCTAAAACATAAAATCTTTCTAGCCGACTGCTGTTTTACAAGGCAGGCAAATGACTACTTCTTTATTAGCGACTGCTGTTATAATGCAGGCACTGACTATTCATTTTAGCGACTGCTGTTATTAATGCAGGCTCTCGGAATCTTCTTTATTAGCGACTGCTGTTTAATGCAGGCAAAGGAATCTTCTTTCTTGCGACTGCCTGTTTTAAATGCACGGCTTATCGGATCTACTTTATTAGCGACTGCTGTTTTATGCAGGGGCTATGTCAATATTCTTAATTAGCGCCTGCTGTTTTAATTGCAGGCTCTGGAATCTTCCTTTCTCAAACAAATGACAACCCACCTCTTGGGAGCCTGTGTATAGCCAGCATTGGGCGATCACATAACCCCATCCCACACCTGCAAAAACTTCCCACCCATGCGTACACTAAATGACTCGGGGAACCCAATACCCAAAAATCAATCTTAACCTCACTTAACACATCCAACCTCAGTCCCACAATCCCCCCCGTATTACAAGCAAATACTCTATCATCAACTGAATGTACATACCAACGTACACCTCAACAAACTTTTGGGCAATCAAAGGAACTGAGACACCTTAGTTATGCTATTAACTAGAAACTTCCCCCCCATGAAATAATCCATCGCAGCGTACCTCTAAAAAAAAAATATAACTCTGTCCAAACCATGGTTTTGTAAACAACACAAAACCCAACCCCCCACGTTACCAACTAAGTGTACCAATTTCCAACTACACAACTACATAATAACGCAAGCCCCCATTTGTGCCAGCTCGTAAAGGGGTCCCTAGGGGGGGGGATTTGGGGGGGGGAAGGAAAGGCCGCGCCCAATGAGAACAGGTCCCCCCCTATCACCCCGATGCTGTACCCATAGACTTTGCAGGTGAAAATACTGAAACACCCCCCACCAGATTTGTAGTCACTCAGCTCATGGAATGGACTACCTTCGAGCATTCAAAACCGCAACATCCAGGACTCCCACAAACTGTAAGTCGTTTTTATGCACCAACACCATTTTTGAGGACCATACAATAGCGTCGTAACTATCATTCTACAATACGATTCTTACCCTCTTCTATTGGACTACATCCATTGTTATGCTCCTCACCACTTGTAACCGCCTGCCGAGCATCCAGGTCAAACAGCAATAATCACACTTAACCACCCAGCCCAAGAAGCCCCCATCAACCCCCAAACACACCTGAACTAATTTCAGGGACTCCGCTGGGCCACACCAATCAGAACAACTCGTCCAAAAAGGCCACCCACGGCAACTCAGCTAAATTATACCCCATCACACCAAAAACTACGTCGGTGTACCCACTGTGGCTCCTCGATGATCAGGACCCCCCCGACACCAACATCAACACCCAAACAGAACATACTGGACTTCACAACGCCCATATGTCACCACACCATGTCCATCTTGGATACTACAGTAAACCAATCACCGCGATAACATAACATCTCACAATTAATACCACAGTCACTATGGTGCTTCCATAAAAATCATATCAAGTAGACGTCTGCCAAATTGTTCTCACGAAGAAAGAAGACCTAGTTCCAACTAAGAATGTACCCAACAACACTCAACTGCTATCAAAAGACTGTTAAATTAACTCAACGCAACCAAAAAACTGTTCATATTATACAGAACAAAAACGTGTACAACTCATACTCGTAATCAATCAACACCTTCTCTACAAAAACTAAAGTACGCACGAACGTCATATCCCTCCAAACACTACTCTAGTGTAACCATGTACATAGCGACAACCCCATGCAAGTGGCTTCGTCACCGACCCCCTATATGTAATCCGGTCTTTTACGATCAACAAACCCTATCATTACATTACACAACTCCAAAAACCCTAAGATCATAGGCATAATATAACAAAATCCAAAGAGCTCATAGCAATAACATCTCCACACACTTGCAACAACAACTGTACGTAACCTACACCTCCTTTCCCAAACCCAACCCACCAAACCCACCACTCCATGCCCCACCCATCCCCCCCCCCAACTCTGCCCCCCTGTGTGAAGGCAAAGTCCATACATCACCATTTCCCACCCCGCCCCCCCCCCCCCCCCCCCCCCCCCCCCCCTCCCCCCCCCCCACCCCCCCCCCCCCTCCTCCCCCCCCCACCTCACCCCCCCCCCCTCGCGCCCCCCTCCCCCCACCCCCCCCCCCCCCCCCCCCTCCCTCCCCACCCCCCCCCCCCCCCCCCCCCCCCCCCCCCCCCCCCCCCCCCCCCCCCCCCCCCCCCCCCCCCCCCCCCCCACCCCCCAGCCACCCCCCCCCCCCACCGGTATAAGAGAGGATGGGTGAACCGAAACACTAATGAAGATGGAACAGGAGATAGCCCTGGACTATGGTTGTATCAAACATTCAGGACATGAACATATGGTCCGTAAGGAGGCTTGAGCATGAAACTTAATGATGGCATATGCTCTTAGGTAGTGTAGAGGGTACGCAATGCAACCAGAACAACATATGACGCAGGCATTGCAGTTGTCATGTGGGATTATAATAAACAACAGTTAAAAATCATCCCCCCACCCGAGTAGCGGTTGACAGCAGGCTCTCTCTTCCTACTAATCCGACGTAGAAAACTGTAAGGGCGCGAGAGCCGACTTCAGATCACTAAACTTATGAGAGCATAGATATGTTTTAGAGAGCAAATAAGAATAAGTCACCGATACTCGATGATTTCCCAGCCAATACTAGGAGTTCACATTAAATGCACTGCTTCTCATTCCAAGCTGGGTGCTACAAACTACTAGTAGTTGTTTCAATTAACTGTTAACTTCGGTTTGTGGTACATTGCACGTGATTTAGCTTAAATACAAGGTTATCATCTTATATTATGGAAAAAACCCTTCGAACAAGCGACTTTCGATCCTAAACTCGTATTTCAATTAATAAACCTAAACTGGGTTATGTCACATCCTCAACATTTAATGTAGTTCGAATTTACAAGTTTTGAAAATGAATGTGAATAATCTACTATCAACCTACACACGCACGAACAACTTCTTCTTGGTGGACAAATACCAACTCCAATACCATTTTGCGAGTACTCGATTAAACAAAAAGGCAGTGCGCGAAAGCATAATAAATGCCTTGGCATTAGTCGGAACCCAAAAATCCATTATACAAATAAGTTCGCTTAATTTGCGCCGCTTTCCGCCTTTTCTTAAATTAGTCGTTAACGCTTCGTTCCTGTAAATAAAAATGCACTAGCATTGATGTTGATACCACCATCTTAGAAGAGATTATACTGCATGTCCACTCACAGTGAAAATTATTGTCTTTAACGTAATCGTCCAAAACGTCGATTATGAAATTCATACCGTGTAATTTTCAGTGGCCCACAATGAATTTCTTCAATGATATATTGCGTCCATAATAACGCCATTGCGCATACTCTTCTTAAATTACATTCATCTGTCCATTTCATCATGTGCTCAAACTGTCCATCTGCTGCTGTACTAACAATTTCAAGTTCCAACGATCCAAAGTATATCTTATTTTAATGAGGATCCATTACCCGGGTTTACCGTTTCTTAATCCAACCCGTAACAAGTCACTTCAATGTCTGCACTCAGAAAATAACAACGTATCCTTTTCCAAGATCCCTAAGTATTGTTCTATCTACGCTCTGATCACTCGGGCTACCTCAGTCACCATTCATCAGTTATGCAAGACCATTGCCCCGTGCGTTTTTGTTTAGCCTACCCCCCTCCATTTACCAGGAGCAGCAACCTGATATTGCGAGACCTTACCCCTAACCACCATTCCTTGCCCACGTTCTATTTGTAAATATGTTGGTTCTTGTTTTGGTAACTCGAACAAACTATATGAATATGTGAAAACGCTACACTGGGTACGTCAACTTTCTGTACCTGTTCACAACGTGGCGCAGTGATCCGTCGGATTCGGACGGGTGACCCGATGTACTACCCCACCTCGATCTCCCACAGACCGTTCCCTCTTGTATTAGGGACACTTTCATTAACCTTCACTAGTTGTTCAGAATCATGTCACTTTCAAGAGGCTTGCTATCGGATTATTTTTTCATCACTTCTGGTTGAGCCCCTCCCTCTGAAACTTCCCTAGTAATTTCTAATTCCGATGACACAACCATACCTCAATCACTTCATTTAACTAATTATGCAATACTTAGGTACGCGTTCTGACTATTTGTGTAATCACCTTTCTTTCGTAATGAAAATGCTCATCAAATCATGGGTTTTATAACATCATTTGATGCCGTAAAACTGTCAAGACTACGGTTTGACATGTGGCTCTAATTTTTTTTATGCGTAAAAAAGGCAGTACTCAAACACGTGTCTAGCTACAAATCAAGGGACCTATACAAATCATCAAAATTATTGAATAATGGACCGTCGAGTTCGGATCTCTAGCTGGCCATTCAGATAGAAGAAAACTGATTGTACCAAAATTAACAAGCAAAGCCAGTAAAGTTGACGCTCTACAGGAAATGGCTCGCTTAAGGAATTTCTAGACCAGATTTACCATAAGTAAAAATATTGTTTAGGTTTAAGTATGTCATAAAAAAAAACGAAGAAAATAAAAACAAATGTAAAAAATATTATAAACACCCGTTTTAATGCACTAAAAACCCAAAAATATTTTTCAAGGATTTATGCTTGGTGTCAAAATGAAACATCAAATCTTGACAAAAAAGCGTGGGGCCGCTTGATTCTGCATGAAACTACACTTCTACTTTAAAATTTATTAGAAGACAACTGGATAAAAATACAATGATAGCGCTTACGCGCCCCCCACCCTTTCGTCAATTTGATGTTAACAATCTTTGGACTGCACGCTATAAAATCCTTGAAAAATAATTTTGGGTTTTTACGTGCATTAAAACGCGTGTTTTAAAATATTTTTAAAATCTTTCTATGTGATATGCAATGTAAACACATAATGTGCTCTGGCGTTTATCTCCAGGACTGTAGCACACGTTGCTTTGTTTCGAAGTGGTGATGGGTCGAGAGCGCGGCAACTTACACAGCTGACCTATATTGCATTTCTCGTTCCATCTTGGTCTACACTGGTTCAACCTGAAAATATGTTATAATTGCGGTATTTAGAGTCATTAAATCTTTCTCATTTAGTATTCAATTTACAATAACTATTGACTTAGCAGATGAGATTTTAATTTAAATTCAGTATTTGTCCCTTCTTATATTTCCTCTTTTGTATTGTTTTACTGATAACTATTGTCTCTTACACTTGGTTTTAAATTGTATTATTATTTGTTCTTTTTGAGGTGATGGTGTTTATTTTTTTTTTTTTAATACCCTCGTTGTCTTTCCTTTTCCTCTTGAGCAGTAGTAAGTTTTTTTATTTTTTTATTTATTTTTTTTTTTTTATATGTAGAGTAGGGTCCTCCACCATGAAATAGCCTGTTCCAGTAGATCGTCTACTCAGTTTTCTGTTCTACATGGTATTTTTGGTTTCTCTTGTATTGACATTTCCGGGCTACGGTCTGTTTAGCAGTTCTATCACGGCGTGACTGCCTTCCTGGCTCTTCTTACCAGTTTTCTTTCCATTCCTTAGTTATATTATTTCTCATTATTACATTTGCTCTTATGTGCTAACCATGAGTTTCTATGTGGGATGATCTTAAGATACACGGACAGCTAAAATGAGCTATATATGCGCCATGTCTTGACACGAGGCCAGTATCCCCACAGAAGTCCGTTTTACTTCTATAGGAAGGCACTCAGTCCTCTCTTCTCTTGGTCATGTTATGAACACAGAAAAGCTGTAATGTATACTTGAAACAGAACCAGATTGTAATGTATTCTGAAAATAGAAAGAAACGCTTGTCAATGTATTCTGAAAACAGTAATCTAATTACATGAAACAAACAAATATGGACGATAAGGAAAGAAGATGCTGAAACACTTTTAACGTTCGTGGACCGGGGACACGAAGTGGACAAACATATATGATAACATCCTCCAGAGGATCAAACGAAGCTTGAGAAGAGTCATATCTGTATACGTCATCCAGCCCTGCCATCTTGAATGATGAGTTGATGATGACAGGTACGTGGTGGTGCCAGATGTATCAAGAGTCACCACCATTGTTAAGCTTTATTGGGAGGGGTATAAATTATTAATCATTATTGTTATTGTTAACCTCACCCTCATCCATGTTACAGTGTTTATTTAAGATTAGCTTACGTTGCTGCTCTTTTCAAACATGTATCCTTATTAATTATGTGACGCACTCATCCCCGACCAAGACGTCGTGTGAGATCCACATCCCGGCAACATCTCACTCTTTATTAACTCTTTATCTGATTGGGAGACGTTTTCTGGCCCTGCTGTATAAGAGGCCTCGTCTGCCAATTTCTACGGGGCCGGTATATTTACATTTTCACAATTATGTTTTGTCTGAGTATTAAATTTTATAAATCCGCATCCAGTTTTCCTTTACAGGTGAAGCAATGACAAGTATTTTAAATTGGGGCAGGGATCTTTAACGATTACCATAATAGATTAATCGGTATAAAAAGAATTAAACGCGAATTAATTGATAAAACTACATTTTGATCGCATTATTCATTTTTAAGCAAAGTGTTATGTTTTTTGGCTTAATGGCACCGAGCATGTGGTCCGTTAGAGGTTTGTCGATCATGGAATATTGGCTAGTGTTTGTCCAATAGATCAATAATTGCTTGGCTTTTACTTTTCAGTTATTTTCATTATATTTTCAAGACGGTGTTGCCTTATATACAAGTAAACACAAATAGAGTCCTTAGTGTTTTTCCCCCTATAAAAATGTTTTTTATGATTTTTTTAAATTAATCATAAACTGTCTCGTAATTGGATTTCGCTTATTCTTCGATCGAAAGAAATTCGATTTTAATCGCATTAGCTATTTTTTTCAAATCAATCCGAGCCCCTACCTTTAAGTTTTAAAAAAACCTTCACAAAAAAACCGAACCCTGAAACTCTTATAAACTCTGTTTGAAAACATCAAGCACAACCAAAAAAATTCATTTGCGTCCAAACCATGGGGAAGACTTAGCCACGCCCTATATAGTTGTTTAAATCGAGTTTAAAACAAACTAAATCAATGGCATTCATTACATTGCAACTACGTATTTTATGATGTAGGACTGGGGGTTCGTTAAAAAAACCGTTTTATAATTTTTTTTTTTTTTGCTCCATGACACCCTTTTCTGATGTTTCGTTTCCCCTACTGTTGGCCCCCCCCCTGATATGTCGCTAATTAAGCTGGGAAAAAAGGTACTTTACCTTATTACTGTAGGCCCCCCCCCCCCCCCCCCCCAGAAATATTAACTAAGGGCCTCCTCGAGGGCCAAAATGGATCCCACGGTCGAGAAACCACTGGTGTTAGAAAGTCATGTTACTTTTTCTACCTTCGCATTTACCAATCCCGTGTTGTTCCATGGAAACTGTGAAGTAGGTACCAGAGACAGAATATATAACAATAACTGCCACAATCAGGCCTCGTCGTTACAGTCAACTAATAGGAGGATTCTGTATAAGGTTGCGCATTCTGATCAACGTTAAAACATTGTTGCACAAAAAACAGGTGCTGCAAGAGCTTTTGAGAGCTTAGTGGAAGGGTTCCTGCGATGGGGAAAACCCCTGCTAGTGGTGAGTTTCCAAGCTCCGCTTAGGAGCCGCAATGGAACCCAATTATAATGAGGATGTAATCATATTACATACATTCTTATCGTTTTTAAAATATAGTTTTAGTTTACGCGTTTTATTAAACGCCCACTCTGCCTTGTATAAATACAGGTATCCCCAACCAGTTTTTAAACGAAAGGTTTGGTGTATTGTTTCATTACCGGTTATAAAAATTTTCCTACCAATGGGAAGCATAATGCCATACTGTGAAGATGATGTCATTATAGACATTTAAGAATAACAATTGAAAGTGTATGCCTCATCCATCGTTTCGGCATCAAATTGTGGGTGAGGGTATATGTTTGATGGGCTGATGTTGATCTATATTCGTCATGTTTGTAATATACTCTTCAAGTGGTACAGATGCATCAGCACGTGATCTTTCCATCTATAATCAATATGAAACACAGACCCACGGTTCTGTCAAAAGTATTACAAAAGTTCATATGGTCGATATAATTATGGCTCCAGAACTTTGTGGTGTTGTGTTCCGAGATCTGAGAAGACACACAGAAGCATTAAGCTCTACTGCTTCCACATCATCCATCTTCATCCAGTGACGTATTCTCTCCAGAACGTTTTTGTCGCCATTACTGCTGCTCTGAAACGCATCACGATTCTGTGCCAAGTCGACTGCATCACTCCCAAACGACAAGTTTCAGACTCTGTGTGATATCTTGGCCTTCCCACCGGTCGTCTATAGTCGTCCCCTTCCCCAATATTCCAGGGGACCATGCCATTCCATTATCACTTTAATTTTTTTTACAGGACTATTATGTCAATCTTTATATGACCGAAAAAATATTATCTGTTCCCTTACTTGCGACTGGTCCTTTACAGAGCCCAATTATTCCACTACATTTAGTGAGTGCCAAGTACATTCTTTCAGTCTGGGTCTTTTTTTTCAGTTGGGGTGTGCGGACGGAACGAACGGCAAACTTAACAAAAATTTTTTTTTGTTCTTCTCTTTGCTTGCTTTCACGGTTTGCCTCCACGGTCTGGCTGGAGTTGATGGATTAAAGTTGCTTACCATGGGGGGTGCAAAAGGGTTCATTTTCGATGCAAGACAACAGGGAGCTGAGACGCTTGGGAGTCATGACCCAAGTGGACTCGCCCCCCTTAGAGTGTAAAGGGAGTATACACGAGGCGGAAACACTTGTCTGCATGGGGGGACTTCATTTGATCGATCAGATTGCCTCCCTGTTCGTATTCGCTCCCATGTACGAGAGTCTTCCTATAATAGTTTACATGGTTCAAACCAGTGACGATCGGGGAAACGGACCGATTGACTTCTGGAAAGTCAGATGACCACTGGCGAACAGACTCAGAAAAACCGGGCTGGACCGGGTTAGCACCCCGTCAAGCCTGTATTCAATTGCTTACAGGACCCAAAATGATAGATGCCCCCAGGATTCACCGAAAAGGGGGGGAGAATGATGCGATACCCCCCACAGGCGACTCTCATGGAATCTGACCAGACACAGTTACACGGACCTTCGAGCTCTGAAACAATGGCTCGGAATTTACCATGTGCCTGTGGTAGGGAGTTCTCTACCTCAGAGAGGAACCTGAAAATCCACGCCGAACGAAAAAGGGGTGTGTGGGGGGTATCTGGGGGGGAGATCAACAGCGGCTCTGTCTCGACGGAATACTACGTTAGACAGAACCGCAGCACAGGAGTTCAAGCCACAGTGCTGCAGTACATTCAAGTTGATCTTGCCTGATGATGATTCACACACTTCTTGGACGGGAAGAGAGATGCAATTCTAGTTTCCACCATGCCAGTGCCAAAAGGGCTTTGGAACCAGCTGGGGACGTAAGACTATTGGCAAAAGAGTTGGATAACAACTGAAGCCCAGATATAGTTATGGAGAGAAGCTGTGAAATCTTCGGCGACATCAATATATCTGCACTGTCGCAACAGTGTTCGGATGATGGTGGGAGGCAAGTGCGTAAAGTGAAACCACCACGAACACAGTAGAAGACAAATTAACAATAGATGAAATCAGGAAAACAGGAAGAAGACCTAGCCCGAATCACATTTTCAAGAACGCAGTTGCCACCGAGGAAGGAAGTGGTTACTGACAGGTTTGGGAGCACCCCTGAAAGGCCAACAATAATGCCTCTTCTGTAGTGCAGAAAGGTTGTGCAGGCAAGAGAAGGAAGACTCGAAGGGATCAGCGGAAAGATATACATTCAGGGAAGCCTTCAAGGTTTGCAAACGAACGGGTTATGAGCGCAGCACGGTCGGGTACGCTAAAACATCAAGAAAGAAGACCCTGGAAGACACACCTTAGAATGTCTATATTCAGAATGGGTCGCCAACGATGAAGCCGCCTCACGCTGAATGGCCAGGCCTTAAATGGTACCGAGTAAGCCAGGAATCTGTATTAAAACACACCAAGCCCCCAACTGTAGAGGCAAGAGGTAGTCAAGCATTGTCCCCGAAAGGCTCGGTTGCAAGTCCCAGCTACAAGGTCCTAATTGGTGTTCCCATACTGTGGCGTGTATAAGAGATGCCCTGAAGATGCTCAATACCGTTCTGCCTCCGTCTTACATAAAGAATGGCGTGGAAAGCCCTGCCTTGTAAGCAAGGAATGGAGACAAGGGCGGAACGGAGTTCTACATCCCGAAAGGAGCAAAATTCCACAGAACATCAGTTCACAGTTCAGGCCCAAATTCTCTACTTCAATGTGGTAGGGCAACGATATTTCTTACTCAGTGAATGCGAAAAGACTCACTTACAATACCTCCTGGCAATGTGGTACATTGACACTACCATTCTGACAGGAGGTATCCCAGGTACACCAGGTGTGTCTAGGGAGCATTGCCACTATGATCTGGGAAGCAATCCAAAAGGCATAAGTCTGCACAGAACTAACCTCCATTGTAATTTTTTTTATTTCCCTGGTCTGGAATCTAGGCGGAATGGCTTATGTGATCCGTTCACACACCAGATGTTGTGGCAGGCCCTAGAAATGTATCATGTTCCACAAGAGATTGCAGCAATGCTGAAGCTGTATTTCGCAGGGTTTGCTGTCAGATTTTCAACCAGAGAGTACACAACGAAGTGGATTGGCCTTGAAGTTGGAATTGCATTGGGGTGTACCATCTCTCCGATACTATTCGTGATGGCTATGCAGGTAATCCTCAATGCGGCTGAAGGAATGGCTATAGGTCCAAAGCTCGGTGGAATGTGTCACATGCCACCGCTCAAAGCATTCATGGATGACACAACAATTCTGACATCAGATGGTACATCAGGCCCGGAGGATGTTAGCATGCCTGGATGAACTAGTCAGCTGGTGCAGAATGAGCTTCAAACCCAAGAAGTCGAGAAGCCTATCAGTCAGGAAAGGGAAGATAGCAGAAGACATATTCGTGGTTTCCAACCAAAGAATCCCTACTGTCATTGAGGAACCTGTTAAAAGTCTTGGCAGGGTGTACGATGCCTCATTAAAAGACTCGAAGGCAGTGCAACAGACAATAGAAATGGCAGACAGAGGGCTACAGATCATAGACCAAAGCAAACTCTTGGGAAAGTTCAAACTGTGGTGCCTCCAGTTCATGTTGATACCGAAATTGCTGTGGCCACTGCTTATATATATGAAATAAAGCACAAGTACAGTCGAAGCTATAGAGCAAAAGGTCAACAAGTTCACGAGAAAGTGGCTAGGGGTACCACCAGGTCTGTCAGATGTAGCACTGTACTGCAAAAAGTCAAAACTTCTGCTTCCTTTCAAGTCAGTTGTTGAAGAGTACAAAGTTGGAAAGGCAAGGCTTGCAATGATGCTACGCGAGTCAGCTGATGACGTGGTTAAGTCCATTCAGCCTACACTGAAAACGGGAAGGAAGTGGAGAGTGGAAGAAGCTGTTGATGCTGCCCAAGAGTCACTCAAACTGAGGGAGGTAATCGGATACACACAGACGAATAGACGGGGATTTGGTCATGGAGACATCCGCTGGTGGTCCAAGGCATCAAGCAGGGAGCGCAGAGACAGGGTTGTTCATGAGATACGAGAGGCTGAGAATGATAAGAGGTTGCAAAAAGCAGTGCAGCAGGTCAACAAGGCCAATGGACTACATGGGAAGGAGCCCTGCAGAGGTCCTTGACATGGAATGATATATGGCATATGGCACCTCTTAGGCTCAGCTTCGTGGTTAGATCAATGTATGACCTGCTGCCGTCGGCCACCAACCTTGTGAAATGGGGAAAGTCGGATGATGAGCAGTGCCCCCCTGTGCCAGGGGAGGCAGACCCTCGAACACGTGCTCTCAGCGTGTAAGGTGTCATTAGGGCAAGGGCGATACACCTGGCGCCATAACAAAGTGCTAAATGAGCTTGCTGCGACAATAGATCTAGCAAGGATGAAGGCGAACAGCAAACCCAGGCCGAGCACCGCAAATACATACTTTCTGAGGGCAGGAAAGTCAGCACACCCCAAAAACCGAGTAAACCAGGTAGCAGTTTACCATCACTTTTGATTGTGCAAACGACTGGGAGATGGCGGTAGACCTACCTGGACGAGGGGCATATCCAGAGAGTATCAGGAAATCGCGGAGACGGCCGGATATAGTGCTTCATTCTTCTTCAACGCTTCAGGTCATACTGATTGAACTGACCGTGCCATTTGAATCCAGATTAGACGAGCAACATTCGTTCAAAGCGGCCAAATATAGTGATCTGGCCGCGGATCTGAGACACGAGGGGTTCACTACAAGGGTCATGGCTGTTGAAGTGGGCGCAAGAGGGCTTATGGCTGCATCAATGTAATGATCTATTGAAACTGTTGGGGTTGAAGGGACAGGCGAGAACAAGGGCACTGAAGAGGCTTAGTGAAACTGCCGAAAAGGCATCAGGCTGGCTGTGGAACAACCGCAATGGGCAATGGAAATCGTGACAATAAACGCTGCGGTACAGAAAACACCAGGAATTTTTCTAAGTCCACAAAACGCTGAGTTTTGTGGTGTACTAGTGAGCGGGCTGTGACTGAGGGGCAACAGGCGATGCATATTATAGGAGGTGTCAGTGTCAGAATTTCAGTGGCTAGGCTCGGCGGCTTCGCGATGGTGTCTCAGTGTGTGCGACGGAACGAACGGAATAATTTGTCTTCTCTTTGTTGCTTTCACGGTTGCCTCCACGGCTGGCGGAGTTGTGGATTAAAGTTGCTACCATGGGTGAAATGGGTTCATTTTCGATGCAAGACAACAGGAGGCTGAGACGCTTGGGAGTCATGACCCAAGTGGGCCCGCCCCCCTTAGAGTGTAAAGGAGTATACTGGGCCGAAACACTTGTCTGATGGGGGGACTTCTTCTGATGATCAGATTGCCTCCTGTTGTATCGCTCTGTAGAGAGTTTCCTATCACTGTCCAGGGTATTCTCAACATCCTTCTGTAGCATTTCATTTCGAATGATGTAACCTTTTTTGCAACTGTTTTATTGAGTGTCCATAGTATGCTTCCTCAGAAGTATCATAATAGTTCGACTAATATGAGATTATGTACGGGGCTGGTAACCTTATCTTGTGAACACATTACTACTGAAACTAATACTACAACAGCACATGTTTGGGGTACAGGCTTCCTGCCAGGGGACTAGTTGCATTGGGAGCTTCACGCTTCATAGGGGCAAAAAAAAAGGGAAATTTAATTGTGACGATGGTGGCGTAATGTAAATGTTTAAAAAAAAATTGATTTGAACATCTTTAAATCTAAATGAAGTTCATGTGATTAGTGGAACTGAAATTAATAACACAAATGTTTCCCAATTTAAAATTATTTCGGGCGAAAATAAAGAACATTATCATCGCACTAGACTTTCAAACAGGTACGTCAAAAAGACAAAGTGACCTAGCAGTATTAAAGGGATGTGGGAGGCGATCCGGTAACGAAATATCGTATAATTATTTGTTTCATGAAGTGACTGCCTGCTGTCTTCAAACAATCAATCAATCAATCAACCAATACTCTTTAGCTCCCCAAGGAGCAAAGGCCTTAAACAAACACGTGTCAAATCTTCCTGTAGCAAGCCATCAGCTCAAGGCCTTTAACAAACACGTGTCAAATCTTCCTGTAGCAAGCCATCAGCTCAAGGCCTTCAACAAACACGTGACAAATCTTCCTGTAGCAAGCCATCAGCTCACGGCCTTCAACAAACACGTGTTAAATCTTCCTGTAGCAAGCCATCAGCTCAAGGCCTTCAACAAACACGTGACAAATCTTCCTGTAGCAAGCCATCAGCTAAAGGCCTTCAACAAACACGTGTCAAATCTTCCTGTAGCAAGCCATCAGCTAAAGGCCTTCAACAAACACGTGTCAAATCTTCCTGTAGCAAGCCATCAGCTCAAGGCCTTTAACAAACACGTGTCAAATCTTCCTGTAGCAAGCCATCAGCTCAAGGCCTTCAACAAACACGTGACAAATCTTCCTGTAGCAAGCCATCAGCTCACGGCCTTCAACAAACACGTGTTAAATCTTCCTGTAGCAAGCCATCAGCTCAAGGCCTTCAACAAACACGTGACAAATCTTCCTGTAGCAAGCCATCAGCTAAAGGCCTTCAACAAACACGTGTCAAATCTTCCTGTAGCAAGCCATCAGCTAAAGGCCTTCAACAAACACGTGTCAAATCTTCCTGTAGCAAGCCATCAGCTCACGGCCTTCAACAAACACGTGTCAAATCTTCCTGTAGCAAGCCATCAGCTAAAGGCCTTCAACAAACACGTGTCAAATCTTCCTGTAGCAAGCCATCAGCTCAAGGCCTTCAACAAACACGTGTCAAATCTTCCTGTAGCAAGCCATCAGCTAAAGGCCTTCAACAAACACGTGTCAAATCTTCCTGTAGCAAGCCATCAGCTCAAGGTCTTCAACAAACACGTGACAAATCTTCCTGTCACGTGCCATCAGCTCAAGGTCTTTCCATGCCTTCTTTGTCATTATCATTTCTGCCTCCATTTCCCTTCTCCGTGCATTCTTTGTTCTGTCTCTACTTCTCATACCCTGGAATTTCCAGAATAAGGATTGTCTTGTAATGCTATCAACAGGTTTCCTCACTGTGTGTCCAGTCTATCCGCAGCAATCTTCTCATTTCTTGTTTCACTTGTTCTTATCTGTTGCCTTGCCAAAGGAAAAAAAAAAACACAGGCCATTTGGGTTATGCGCAATAGCTTCCATCGTAATCTGGTTTGTAATCGGTGCCGGTTTGAAACTGAAACAAAATTTCATTACATATAGCTTGTACTTAAATTCATGAAAGTCTACTGACTTACTAATGAAATACCCATGTCTGACTCATTTACTGGTCGTGATGGAGTGTTAAGTGTTACTAACCAAGCCGTACCACTCTGCAGAACAGTACATCCTGCACAGCTAGATCAGGTTATTATTTGTTATGACGCAAAGCTTAAAAGTAAACATACTGATGTTAGTTATCCTTCTGCGTACTTAAAGTGGACAGAGCGTTTTAAATGGTTTAGGTTTCACTGCTACATTGGTTTCGTTTTCGTGCTATCTCTTTTTCATTGAAATTTACAACTAATTATCCTTCTGCATGCAGTCATTCAGGTCAATGCCAAAGAATCACGTCTGGGGCTCAAGTGACTTTCCAAGCTTAGCGTGCAATGCTGGGTTCTCAACATATTTCACCACAGGGGGAATCCCTGGAAGTGTGTGGATAATTTCAAGCCAATGAGTATGTAATTAGCCTCACAGACAGAGGTTCACTTCCACATATGTATATTGTAGCATTGTGTATAGCTGGTGGTCATAAAGATTACTCCAGATATGCCCCCATTCATACCAAGAAGCGTATATAAAGGACTCCACTCGGATGACAACAGTTGCTATTTTTTAATGTGCTCAAAATTACCAGAATGAAGTTGCGTATGGGCTAGCAACCTGTCATGTAAAACAATTGCTATAGAAACCACTCATGCAGACGGCATGCACATGCTTGGTGAAGGATTCTTAGAGAATTATGCTTACAAAATTTACTCCATGCTCCATAAGGAGCGAATAAGCTAGCTCAGGCTTTCTAAAACCTTCTACAGTGTTGGCTGTATGCTCCACCGTCATGAGACATGAGGCAGATGGAGGATAGGCGTTCAACCAGTTATCCAAGCTTTCCTGTCCCTAATTAAGCAAAGGCAGTTTTATAGTACATGGGCAGTACCACATAATGTCATCAAGGTCATCAAGAGCTGGCGCGCATTGACAGTGGATCAAAGTCAAGTCATAGTATATGGTTGTCGTTCAGCTGTGTTTGATAATATTCGTAGGACGCGGTGGTGGAGTTCTCGCTCCACATCATCGGCATCTAGCACACAAGACACAGCCATTAGAATAAATCAACACAACGAAATGGGTTTTAAACATATAAGTATTAGGAAAGACTATCGTGCAGGAAAATTGTTTAAAGTTCGGTCACAGTTATCTCCCTGTGTAATTAGAGGGCGTTGTGCAATATCGAATCAATATATTTTCTATATTCGTACTGAAATATTAATCTCTATTAATATAAGTTGCTTTTTTTGTTGTGTGTAGCATAACGAAACATGCGCGGCGCCCCCCCCCCCCCCCCCCCCCCCCGTGTAGTTCCCGGGATCTATCAAGACACAAAGACAGAATAGTACTACTGCACCCTTATGCATGTCGTACAAGGCAATTAAGATGAAGTTATGCATTATCATCATATCCACTTTCACCCTCCCCCCCCCCCCTTTTCCCCGCAGTTCGCCGAATTACATGAAGCCCTCACTAAGGCATGCATGAGCTCTTGCTGTGATGGCTTCTGGAGCAGCTTGTTTACATGATAAGGCAGCCAGCTCCTTGTACTACCTCGTATTACCTGCTTCTTTTAGAGATAGCAGTAAGCCTATTCTTTGTTAATATCTCCCCCGAGACCCCCCGGGGAACTACACCATGTTGAACCAGCAGTGCTGGTAACAGTAGTCCCATAGGAGATACCACCATGTGGGCATGAAGTGTTATAGACCTGACTATTTTAAAGTAAAGAAAAATAGGATTCCGTTACATGCTCATCGAGGCATATTGGGAATATGGTGTTAGGCCTATGTTTTCTTGACCATACGGCACACTAGAGGTGACGTGGTCAGCATCACACCTTGCTCTACTTGAGAGTCGGAATTAATGTTGTGTGGTTTACCCGAATAATTCCCTGCTGCCTTTTACCGGAAGCCTTATTGATGACCACAATAATTACAGAATAAAAAACGGAATAACACACACACACCAAAATAAAACAAATAAAACAAACAAACACAACCCAAAACACCAACAAACACACAAACAAACAATAATCTAAGCTTCATGGTATAGCATAATAGATTACAGAAACACGTGAACACGTTGTAAGCTCAGGGTTTAGTTGCAAATTCGAGCATTTTTGATTAGGTTCGATATATGCATGACAGCACACTAGAGTGGTAGGAAATATTCCTCGCTTCTATTAATCTACCGGTTCCGTAAGTTACACACAAGTCACAAGAATGAATCACACCCCTCTAGATACAACAACCAGCCCCCCCCCCCCCCCCCCACCATCGACCCTTGGTGTTAGCAAGCAATTTGGAAGAATAAAAGGTAGTAGAACAATTGCCCTCTTTTGGCCGTCACATGTTGTTCGCCTGTTTGAGATTAGATGACGTCAACGTCAGACCATTTTCTGAGTAGTGTTGACAAAACTCATTTACTTATCCTAGAGGTCGTTTGGTAAAATTATTTACCATGTCATTAATATATTCTCGGGGGGGGGGGGGGGTGGGGGGGAGGGGGGGTGGTTGTTGTTGCTACTCTGTACACGCGTTTCACGTTTTTTCAACCTAAACCTTAATGACCCGTTCGGTACTACTCAAACCCACAATTTGTCCATAACCAAAATTACAGAGAAATCTGGTTAACAGGAAGCACAGTCTTGCATAAAACTAAGCCCTTGAAAAGTGACGTACTAGCTTTCATCGGCTAGCATCCAGAAGAAGTCGAAAAAAAGGTGCTAGTGCTGATGAAAACTGATGTAGCCATTGTTCCAGCGTCTGATGATAGACACTTTCACCGTACACTATTTGATAGATTACTTCACACTTCAGCGGTTAATCGATACTTCACACGCAGTGTTTGTTAGATCATTTCACATACAGCGTTGATAGATTATTTCACACTACGCGGTTGATAGATCCTTTCACATACCGCCGTTGATAGATACTTCACATTACAGCGTTGATATGATACCTTCACCATACAGAGAGAGCGACCAAAGTTATGGCGAAATAGCACGGTTGAGAATGGAACAATGCAATTACTGCCCGAGGTGGTGGAAGATTTTAAGGAGACAAAGCAAAGAGCACATCCAATAGATTTCACGACGGCATTGGCATGATGACACCAAAGAACAGAGTGTGGGTGGGCATTCTGTTGCCACAAGTGCCGGCACTGACAAACACTACAGAAATTGTGGCCCTTAACATCAACACAATGATTTGGGAAACTACCAACCAATCCCTAATATTCTCAGCCAGACAGGAATAAGTCTGAAGACCGATGCAGAAAAGGACATGCATTACCTCGAGCGTTATATTACTCAGACAGTATAGAAGGTGATTAAGCACAGCTGCTCGCCAAGAAATTAAAAACCGTATCCAGGGACGCGATAGAAGAGGCGACATATATTTCGATACTCAGTATCCGAAGAAGACGTTATCGTAGCTCTTTCAGAATCCACGTAGGGATCACTGCCCCGCGGTAACTGATGGTGTACAGTATCCACCTAATTAACCACAGCTCGATGACATAGGCATTATGAATGTGTGTGAGTGATTTCAACAACCAGCATACATAATGCTGAGATGCCAGAAGACTGGCATAGCATAGGGTTACCTACGGCCACTTCCTAAACCCGGTAAAGACCCCCAACTATCTCAGCAGCTGCTATAGAAATTATTCACAATGCAGAATGTAAACGGTTAAACTACTATTAAAATATATAGTAGTGCACGAATAAATAATGAAAACACCCCTCGACAATGCCAATATCTACCTGATTACTCTAGTCCACGCTTCTAGGCCCATGACAGTAACACTGGGATAACGCTGGAACTTTTGCTTATTCGACATGTGTACGAAGGGAATCCAGGATAAAGCGAGGAACACGGTTCGCCTGTAGCCAATTGACCTAGAGGATGTTTTATAACTGTGTGAACTTACTGCAACAATAATAAAAAAAAAACTGTTGTAAATGGCTTGCGGTTGCTTAACCACTAAGGCTAAACAAGATGGATTAGCAAGCCCTGCCCTTAACTGAGAGCTTCCGAGTGCGCCATTTCACTTGGGAACCCAAGGGCAAATCAGGACCCAATAGCCCATTTGCCCGGGGCTACCCCCAGCGGGTTTCTTCAACTATCCACCGGTGCTGATTTAATATCCTATACAGCGAAAAGTCAATGCCACCATTCAGCCAACTGGGTTGGGACCCAAACACATGACTTTTGCTGATAACATACTCACATAACAGAACTAGGCTGCTGACCGACAGAGAAATGGTTAAATAGCATACACAGGGACACTACAGGAGTCGTGTCTAAATGGTGCGAGGGAAACCCTGGCTCTATAAGTTCCAATCCCCAACCAAGTCCTGCCTGATTATGGTGCTTCCTTTAACAACATCCATTGTGAAAACAGGACCTCCAGCATATATACTCTAATTGGACAGAAAATTGACAGGCACGACCAAGCTTGAAATACTTGGAGTTACATTCGATTCGCGGCTCACTCGTATAAGTACCCATGTGCGCCAGCATCACACAGAAATGCAGGAGTGAGGTTAGCAGCCCTGATACAAATAATGGCCGCGGCGCATTTGGTAGCAGAGATTCTTGTACTTTCTTCTTCTATATCAGCTAGTCATATCGGTCATTGAGTTATGGTCTGGGAAAACATACGTTGTCAGTAACACCAATGTCATCACGACTAGAACGCATTTCAAAAAGCTGAATGGGATGCGTAACAGTCTTGGGCTGTACGCGGAGGATACCCCCATTGTGACAATGGTGGGTTCATGATTGGAGATGCGTCCCGATTACGATCCCACAATATCGCATGGCCCAAAGCAAAAGCCTATATGCAAGCTAACCCACAGACAAACGGCACCCCCTGCATGGAAAACATAAGCTGACTTTGAGGGAGCAAAGAATACCAGAGAGGGCATGTCATGGATGGCACAGGCAGGAGGAAACGATCCAAGCAGGTGGCCACCGTGTAGACAAATATATTCAAAGGGGAAGAGTGGACGTATGTCAGATGAGAACTAGATTAACTACCAGCAACGTCATCATCAGCCTTGGCAGAGAGTGTTGAAGATTGGGGCGAATGGCCAAAGCAGAAACTGGAACTTAATACAACTGATCCATGATCATACCGTGGATTAAATAGATGCCATTCTGTATAACAGATGGGACCTGTGCTCCGTGCTTGAGAAATCAGCGTTGGGGGCTATCTCAGCTGAGGGTACTGGGTCAGAATTCGTTCGCGCGAACATGAGTGGGGTCTTACAAGATAACAACTTCCAGCATGAGAGACTGGAAGTCGAGGCTGATGATGCCAAGCCTTTAAGGTGGGCCTACTAAATGAAACGTTCATTAACAAAGGCAGTCATCTGTGTCAGACTCTCAGTCCTTGCTTCGAATGTTTACTAAGTTGCTTGGTTGCGGCATGAAATGGAAAAACCATTCACCGCAGGAAGCTTCAACGTCTACAAGAGCTGGTGTGGATATAATGTCCTGGTCCATGGTTTGACCAGACTAGCATCAAGAGCACTCACAGTGAGTGGGGAAACCTTGATATAGGATATAAGGGAGAGCTATTGGAGTACAATGATTGTACGATTCTGTTGAAACAATAACAAATCACATACCGCGTTGAGTAGATGCTTCACATACATCCTTTGATAGATACTTCACATTACATCAAGATAGATAACTTCCACTTACAACATTGATAGATACCTTCACCATGCAGCATTGACGAGATACTGTAGCGAGAGAGGAAAGACATAATGAATGGTGCAAAACTTACCCTGGGACAATTTGATGTAATCAGATGATAACAGGATTTATAGTGCAGATAAAAGACTGGTCTTACAAAAAAAATACCCCATTCTCTGAAAAGAGTAAGATGACGTATCGACATCAAAAGGTATAGTCAAGCTGTATAGGTTCATAGATGAGATGGTTATTGAGCTACTCTAGATTCCTATGGGGCTCCCCTCACCAGACTAACCTTTAGACAATAACCTACTGCTCGGGGTCAATTAACTTACTCCAACAAGAACTTTAAACCAAATGTAAATAATTCGTTAAAAGACATGTATGGAACCAAATTAGCAATTATTTTTGTACAGAGTCTTTTATTCTTTGTTCTTTGCAATACCAAAATAAATTTATCTGGGACCACTTTTCAAATATTTATATTTTCTATATGTGACAGGGGCGCTAGGTGGTTCCTCACACCAAGACCCGTGCACCAAGAAAATTTTCTAAGGATCGTTTGACAGGGGATGCAACTATTGGTTCGCTTGCAACCCTCTCAGCAGCCGGCTTAACAATTCAAGCAACCCAAAGCCTTATGCAGTCCACATATATTCTATAACAGAACGAACACCCACCCCCAACCCAACCACCCAAACAATCAAACGAAAAACCCCGTCAGTGTACATAGACTGTGTGCTCCAGCATTTACAGCTAGGCTCTTGTGTGTCATCATCGACTGTATCTCACTGGGCGGCTGCCTCCCCCAATCCCAGTTAGTCACGGCCGCTAGTACCCCCTAATTATAAGCCCTGGCCAACATCAATTACGCCTGCGCGCTTACGCCGCATTAACACTGCGCCACCCAGGGGATACCACCAGCGATAATTGCTCCCAGACTTCATGAAACACAGATATACCCAATCTGATCAAAACACAGCTAATACGTGGCTTATTATGGATTGTAATAAATCTGCAAGAAGAGTAAGAGATTCAAAGGCACTAAAACCACCATAGTCAACATGACTGCCCCTGATGGGGCCCAGGCGCCGAGAACGAAAGATCTTCCAGAAGGCGAAGTCACTCTTTCCCGCCCTGATTTTGTTGTGTCCCGCCCAACTAACTAAATCAGGTCACGAGAAATCTCCAACATTGGACGATCACCCTTTTCCTCACTTCGTCTCACGCGTCATTGCTGGTTACTCTAATGTTCGGACTCGCTCTGTCCATTCGTTGGATCATGATATATGGACCCCTGTCATTTGTGGGGACACCAACTCACAAACGTACTCGTCTTCTGACCACCAACTCCGAATCTCGGATCTCTCAGCGTCGTGCATTCTCATTCTTCCATCAATTTCCGACCTGTATGGAGTAGAACAACGACAGCATGTTCACATCCACTTTCCGGACTGCTGCAAACTTGCAACGGAGGCATCTGCTCCATACTGTGCTGCCCCTCGTAGCCTGGAAAGGACACGTGTTCCTTCAACGAGTATTGAAGCGTCTCCTCCTCTATGACGGACACTAATCCGGCGCCCTTATCGGTGACACTTTGCCACCGACAACTCTTGGCTTTGCACATGCTGACGGCCACAGTAGATTAGAGGTACGCTATAGAGAGGGCGCTCTTAGCTCGGGCACCCGAAATCACATGGTCCGGGGGACCTCCATTGGAAACATCGCTCTAGGACGGGGCCGGGGCACTTGGTGCCATGTGGTTCAGACCAGGTCTCCACAGTTGACAGACATCTAATTTTCCTAGGCTCTCCAGGTGCCCTGGTGTCGCCATCTGCTACCCTAAATCCCAGGCGCATAGATTTCTACCCAGCAATAAGCGCCTCACATCCGG
The DNA here is from genome assembly GCA_024509875.1 of Oreohelix idahoensis. Taxonomy (NCBI): domain Eukaryota; kingdom Metazoa; phylum Mollusca; class Gastropoda; order Stylommatophora; family Oreohelicidae; genus Oreohelix; species Oreohelix idahoensis. Next base: position 38,455 of record JAMPIV010001179.1, read on the forward strand.
TCGACAAACTAACTTCCCACCAACCCAACCCATCTTTCACTCTTTGAGCCACTTCTCGCCTCCCCTTCTGTAACCAGGCACCTCCCAGCCCGCAGAGGGGTCTAGTTTTAACGCCTGGCTGGACCATCGAATCTGTTCCGTGGCCTAGTTTTTGCATCCTACAACCAACAGACACTGTCCTGGTATTCTCCCCTGCACCAGAGACAACGCGATCAATTTTAGCCTCTAATGAAGCCACCTGACGCATCTCAGCCCTCTACTTCATTGCGTTTACATGCTAAGGCGTATCTGAAACATGTTTCTGTTCTTGCCACAATCAAACCCTGGCACAACCCCGCACCCCGACGCTGCAACCGCCACTGCAACACCAGCCCCGAAGTGGGCTCTGTCTCCAAACAAACGTAGGCATAGTCCTCCACCGCCGTGACACGATGCTGTAGGCTACCTTGATGAACAATTCCTTTGCAAAGCTTTCTTAGTAGGTCTCTCCTCAGACAAGCCAGCACCAACTGGTCACGAAGAAACGGGTGCGCGCCCAAACGGGATGCCGATGTTCTGATTTGTTGCCTTAACAACACCTTTCAAAACCTCGTGCCTGCCGATGGGAGATATCCAAGCAGACTCCTTGCACCTTGCCGGGTAGAGAAGAACGCGGCATTACTTCTGGGATGCCTCCGACGCTCCCCATTCCACCCTAAGAGTGGAATGTAGCATCGATTTCTGGGTATCATCATCAGCTCAGATTCCTCAGCTCCCTACGGGACACTTGGGTCCACTGTCAAGAATCAACATCTGCCTGGTCCCCTCTTTACTTCATCATCACTACTCTACAGCGCAGCTCTCACCTCCTCTGCCTTAATTCCTCAGGCCGCTAGGACCGTGCGTCCCCAAGCACCCGACTCTCTTGTGAGTAGTACCACTATGTTACTGTACTCGTTTCTGGTTGACGATCCCAGCCCTATACAGCGGGTCATCCACCTCAGCCTCATTCCTTCGTTATCAGTTTTCCTAGCAGCCGTGTGTTGCGTGCCGCCCTCTTGGTTGCTAGTCGAGTGACTATAAATCTGACAAACTGGATGCTCCGTCCTTGCCTTGCAACTGCACAGGGTGTTCAACTGGTTTCGGCTGTTGCTGTCTGATTGTGAATAGTTGTTTCACTGCGTGCTGACTGTCAATCCTGCCGCGACGCCATTGTGACAGGGGCGCTAGGGGGTACCTCCACCCACGACCCGAGCACTAAGCAAAATTTATAACGGTATCGATTGACAGGGGTTGCAAGTATTTGTAGCTTGCAACCCTCATCAGCCGCAGACTTACAATTCAACAACCAATCAAACGACCACCCAGTCAGTGATCAAAGACTGTGCGCTCAAGGCATTTACAGCTTGCTCTGTGCTGTATCATTAGTATGTTCTCACTGGGCGGTCTCTCCAACTAGACCCTGTTTCGCGCTTGCTACGTATTATTATCATCCTGGCCTAACCACTCAATATACTGCGCGCCTTACGCGCATTAATCTGCGCACACAGATAACCACACCGCGCTTATTGCTCCAGGACCTGCCATGAAACCACACGCATTTACACAACTCGAGCCACAACACAGCTAATTCGTTGGCTTATTATGGCCTTGTAACTAAATCCTGCTAGACGAAAACGTGCTCAAAAGGCATAACACACATAGGACAACATGACTGACCCAGAAGGGGGCCATCTCCGAGCCGAGAAACGCAGCTCTCAATGAATGGCGCAGTATAATACTAAAACACATGTGCGTATAATTTCTTAAACTAATCATCAGTTCAATTTCACCTGGTTTTCTTGCTTCAAGATGGTCATCAGTCTTAAATATTGAGCTTTACTTGCAATAGAAGAATCTAATACTTACTATATGACACATATCGACTGTGTCAGCGGTACCTGTTTTAAACGATGAAGTCCCGATGTCAGGTACTATATACGATGTTGAGATAGGGGGGAGGCGTTATTAGATGCTGTCAAACTAGCTGTACCGTCTGCATTACCACAAACCGCCCATGGTTCCTGTTCCAGACTTTCATTTAAGAACACTTGACATACATGCTCCTGGATATAAAATCCTTTTCAAACAACACTGAACAATACTTAGGCTAACAATGCTGTACGCATCATAACGACCTTACGTATTCATACAGTCTCTCGACCTAAACAATAACAATGTACGAATGGCCTTGGTGCGGTATACACTCTTCTCACCACAATAAAAACTCCAAACAAATCTACGTGCGGAAAAAAACACCTCTCGCACTACTACAAACACCATCCTGGTGTATATTCACTTATCCTTAGCAGATAGGCGGCAATGCACATCGCCATTTAGATTCAACGGATCCTCTCCAGGCGGGAAAATAACCTTGTCAGTACTTTAAACTATTCTACGCAACAGGGGGACAACGGCCCGCTCCGCCATATTCCTCCGTAGCTCTGGTGGAAAACGTCACCTTATACTGTCTTTCTCCCGTCGGAACATACTTATATGGCTCCAACAGGAGAACCGCACAGGCCGAAGAAATCATCGCCACTGCTCCCGAAATAAATGCTGCTAGGATCCTGTCACAGCTCTAAATATCACCTTCCCAATAAGGATCCCCATTTCCCCGACACTCACATTCGCGCCATACAGCTCGGCTTCCAATCACACCACTTGAGCGCCAAGTCGGTTGTCACTTCCGAACTCCACCAGTCACACAGGATTGTATTCACTACATGCTTACTCCCAAAGACATGCACACAGTGACACCATGTTGACATAAAGTCAGCCATTTAACTCAGTAGCTGAGTTACACTTACAACAAGTGTATTACACACATCAGTTCAGTAACGTTTCACGACCAACCACAATCATCAATCCATACTCTGAAATAGTTCAGTCGAAAACTGTCCACACAGTCTTCTATAAACAACGCAAGTTTATCATCATCTACCAAATTTATTCGTAGGAGGGGTTAATTTGGTGTAGTTAGACAACCAAGCAAGAGTAGCACAACATGAGTACTCTCTCTGACAACAAAGTTCCTTCCTCAAGGCAGCGTACCGCATGTATGATTGGAAGGTACCCCACTACTGCGGGTCCTCCGCTCGTCAATGCATGCACAGTTAATACAGGCAAGGCTTGACAAAACTTGAGCATCTCAAATGAATGAACTGGTCGACTAGAGATTTTATCTGGACCCTCAGGGCAGTATATAACCTGAAAAATTACAAAACCTAGTATTTCCTTGTTCCTTGCCAGGACAGGGACGGTACATATGAGACGTTCAGGACAATGCTGTTGTATATCACACGAGACATAGTCCCCAAAGTCCATGAATAACACAAATCGATCAAGTACTAGCACTTTGTTCATTAATTCCCTCTGTTACAGTTTGGTCACATGGATTTGTTTCAATAATACTCATCATAAGGGCCTTATGGTAAACTCGTTTGTTCATAAATCAACGGACAAAGAAAATCAATAGTTACAGTCATGTCCTTCCTTCAGTTTGGATAGATCATCTCCAGCAAGCAAATATCTTAAAACGATTTCCACAACCAACTGTCACCATTCGTTAAATTATTATCACAATTAAACTAACACCTAACACTTCGGGTTCTTCCTCAGAACATAACATGATTCTACACCTGCATTATTTCTATACCACACATTGCAATATATATATATATCAATATCCAATTTATTTGTTTTTAACATCAATCATCTCCTCTATATTTTTATTTTTTTCAAACCAATAATATTATATATATATCTATACTTTATAATATCTAAATAAAATAACATCACGTTCCTCTCTCACAGAAGGCTTTACAAGGTTTACCAGTTGCACACACTTTGCAGCAAGACCAACGGAGTCGCATAAAACTGCTTGTGCACAGTGTCAGTATATAGACCCTAACGTCCGGCGAGAGAGTTCCCTGTCAAGCGTTCTCTCCCTTTTCTAAATGGCCTTGCGCTGTACCGACAGGTGGCAACCTGGCCCAAAGTACCGCATCTTCCATGCCATTCAAAATGTAAAATAATATTAGCCAAACCATCACGGTTGTTTTCACGGCACTCCGTAGACCAATCAGACGCTAGAACACTAAGACAACAGAAAAAACAACAGGACGTGAGTGGCTTACCCAGGCGTTCGAACCGTACCCTTACCGTACGACACACCGCCCTAGCTCATACAAAGCGAATCACACTCATCCTCCTGCCAGCTAGGCACTCCCAAAAAATGACGCATTACTGCCCTGGTCAATAGTGCGAACACCAAGACACACCGGAAGATATACAATGGCACCTCAGCTATTAATGACGCACATCACTTCCTGTTGTTCCCCTATTCTCACAGTAACGAGCAGGCACTAAAGACACTCACGTCCGTAGCTTTTTTGTTGATCTAGTGTTCTCTTCTTTATTTCATACGAGTGCCTGCAAACCCATAAAATTTTTACCTATATGATAGTCTCCATATTAATTCTCCCTGTTACAGCCTCCAAAGGGTTTCCCTTCCCTATTTGGTCATTAATGTTATCCAAAAAATGAGTAGGCAAGGAAGATGTCCTAAGAACGTACCATCCACCCTAACTTCTCGGAATCCTTTATTTCCAGCACGACTTTCCTCCTTCTTAGGTTTATTTTACTCATCATGCATGAGCTCTAAACCTATGGATAACATTTTTATCCTATAGTATACGACAAATCAACTGAGCCAGCCGAAACATTGGACAAAAACACAACCATCGGTTCCAGTTCACACTGTCTTCTCATCATAATAATCGGTCTCTACAACACATCCACTTCGAAACTATTGCTATCTGCCAACAGCTAATGATCCCTATTATCGAAAAGTGGTCCATCCTTTATTTTACGGTATCCCACTGCTTTGTTGCACACAGCTACTTCCGCGAAATATCCTTTAACATCTACACATTTCCGTTTCCCTCCATGTCTAGGCGCTCTTCGACCATATATATACAAGCTGGCATTTCATTGGTTAGTTACATTCCACGGGTTTGTCACCGGTGGATATTTAGACAAGGAGGCCGAGCTATGAATCGACTTAATTACTGATACTTCACAAACGCATTGATAGATACTTCACATACGGCAGTTGCTAGATACATTCCATACAGCCATGACCTAACTTTCACATACTGCTTTGATAGATACTCCACAACATCGTTGATACAACCACTCCCCGAGCCGCGTTCTACAAGATAACTTCCCGTACAGCCTTTGAATAAAATACTAACAACTACCCGCCATTATATCGGTCCTTCACATACAGCCTTAGATAGATACTCAATCGAAAGGGACTGAAAGTAACAACAACGAAACATAATGCCAAGCTGCATCATAGAATACCACCTTTTTTTTCCACTCTGAAACAATCTTAGATATATCTGCTTACATGCAACACCCTGAACAGGACTTGTTTATGAAACAGGACAGCAGATACGCACTGTGCCGTTACCTCTTCCAAGTGACCACAACGCATCATTCTAACGGACTGTCACAACTTAGACGCATTTGAGTGCTCGCCAAGTACATTATGTGTTTGTAAAATTGAAATATGCCGAATTATGCATCCCAGTAATCATGACGTGAAAGTCCTTGTGTCAATTTTGTGTACACATATTCCACTAGTATGTGCTCATGCACGCATGATGTGTTTTATTCTTGGCTAATGTATGGCACGAGCTCGATATGCTTGTATTCTTACGTTAGCAATCACTTTGACAAGATTTTATTCTGATGAAAGTCTTAGTGTATGCGAGATATACAAGTTGGTTCGACTTATAGGAAGTCTGACCTCCAATGTAGATGTAGCTCTTTGCAGGAACTATTGCGACGTGATTTCTTGTAGCAAGTCCTTTTCAGATAATGATTTTCAGCCCTGGTGCATAGCCTATATATTACTAGCACATACGTCAAATCAGAGGGAACAGTGGTCGATATTGCTTGAAACCACAGAGGCCATCGGACCTACCTGGGCACGATGCTTGCAATAAATAAATTCATGATTTTTAAAATACGTGGATCCGCAATGCGGACATCGGGGCTTGAGCATTTGAGGCCCCCTTGGACTCGCACGTAATAGTTTCAAACCAAGGTACAACGTGCTTAGGGGCCTACCGAAGAAGGGAGGGAGGGAGAGAGAGAGGAGGAGCTAGGAGGCAAGAGCGAGATAGCGGACAGCAGAGAGGGCAGAAGTTACATTCAATGAGACCAACTTACTAGACAGCGGGCCATGCCGATAAAAGAAATTAAAACGCAGTGCTACAAATACAAAGGGGCCATTAGACATAATTACATAACCACACAAGCTGCAGTGCGAATGGTCCATAGAGAGTTAGACGTTACCTTACAAGCTAGAACGTGCAGCGTCTTCTAAACCAGCGTCTGGCTTACACACTGCGGTTCCAAATATAAGGGACCGCCTGACCAGAGGAACATGATGTTACAAATCGGTGCCGTAACGTGCGACCGAAGACTTCCAAAAGATAGAAATAAAAACGCAACACTAGGGCTTATATAAGCCCAGAGACGGAATAAAAAAAAACGCAGGACGATTGACATTCGAGAGCTACACGTTTATTTTGGCGCTTGACGCAAAGTCAGAAGAACAACACCAGCGGCTAAAGTGTGCAAGCGGAATCTCCTCGGACAATGAAAGTTACAGCACGTGTGATTACAAATTGCAGGGCGCGAAGTATACAACCAATAGAGCAACAAAGTGCAAAGGACTCTTTCAGAAAGTGGTACGTTTCTGACAGTGTCACCACACATTGGAAGGATTGTTAGAACCATAACCAATTCAACTAATACGGAATATAGTCCTCAGGAATCTATTTTGGTTTATAGCGTTTTTCTATTCATATTCCAGTATATTTCCACATTGATTCGTCACACTTGGTTGTTATTCTGTGTTTGTCCTCCATGCTGCAAATACTCTGCGCTATGTTGAGGTATTTCCGAGTGTATGAAGTGTTAAATGTGTATCCCCATACATGTTCTTTCCATTATATTTCGCTTGACCCAGATAGCGTTTTGCGTCAGTTTGTAGGCACTTTGAATATCGTATTAGTAGTCTTGAGCACTTAAGCGATTTCCGTTGTATCACTCTCCGTTTAAGGTCGGGCTATAGCACTTTCCCTGCCGTTGGCCTCACAAGCAATAGTTCGTAAGTTAATTTACTGAGGACTTTATTAGTCACTATACGCCCGTGCAAGGTAAAGTCTCTTATGGTCATGCAAATGTTACACGAAAAATTAGTAAACATGGTTCCAAGGTCCCGCACGAGGCCAGCAATGTCCATTTAGCGCCAGCACGCTTGAGATCAAGAGTAGCACTTTGGAAACGAAAAAATGCTTTCGGTGCCCTGCGCTCAAAACTTCTGCACGAAAACAATAATTCTTTACACCCAGAGCTCAGCCTACGAAGCACTTACGGGACTGGAAAAACAGTCCAATATTTTTAGTCCCACAACCACAAAACCGTCGTCAAAAACTCATGGCCTTAGACGACTTAGCGCTGCAGGGAGCCCCGAAAGAGCGATAGGGCTGAGGAATGGTAACACCGGTCTGGATGTCAACCAGAGAAGCAATCGCAGGACCACTTTGAAATAGTCAAAAACCAGCCCACCCACTCCGTCCCGACTGCAACAACGTGGGGTAATGGCCACTGGATACCATTTGTGCAAGGAATTGACGCCCATCCAAGGTCAACCCAGAGTTATGCGACCGACCTCAACAGGAATGCGTAATATACGGGCAGCTTCATCTTGCAGAAATTGGTTTTTGGCGGCAAGCTGTAACCCCCCAGCCATAGAGAGTTGATTGGGAGACGTGGAACCATATCAGAGCACACCGTGCGACGTCGACTGCAGGCGGTGATCACACGCCCGGACTCCAACGCCGAGCGGCCCAAACCCTCTTCACGTAAACTCCGAGCTCCAGCTGTATCCAGCATAATAACGCCACGACCACATACAGCTAGGGCAACTCACAGCGATTCCTTCAGGCCAATAGACTAAATCGTCTGTCATAGACCGATGGTCCAATCCAATGTCCCTTCAGACTAATGGCAACACCATTGCGAACACTTTTCTGGGAATCGAGATTCGACTGCCCAACTCTACCGGCACAGATCGAAACAGCAGACACCCTGCACTATCAATTTGCGATCTGATATAATCACCGTGCGAGTGAATCGGGTAAGCAATCTCCCACAGTAATTTTTCTAATCTATACGTCACCACTTCGTTAAACAATCGCATACGGAGTACGCTAGCCACGAAGCTTCTGCCTTGATGCCAAACGGTCGAGCCCAACTCGCGCTACATTGCAGCGCATTCAAAGTACAATTGACACTATCTACTCGACCAATATGGTGACTTTTTATCAATTTTGAACCCCTTACCTTACATTTTGTGACTAGTAGTTTTTTTAACACAGCATGCACTGCTACGCGCGATTGCGCGGAATTGGTCGGTTCAATGATACAGTTTCCATTGCTATCAAAACATGTTTCCAATATTTTATTCTCAGACATCTTGGTGACTGTGATTCAATTTTAGTGATGGTATTACCAATTGCACAGTAATATAACTGCGCTGGGCCTACTTGGACTATCTTGGTCTCAGGAGAGTATCCTGTTGGACAATTTTAGGTCTGGTTTCCAGTTTGCTACACCTTGTCAAGTCTTTGTTCGAGATGGTATAGCTTCATTTAATTCACCTAAACAATTGCACGCGCAGAGCATGTTCCAGAGCCAGCGTCTTTTGCCGCCACCGGTGTCAGTGAGAATCGTTGGGGTTTTTTATTTCACCTGGTATCACATGATATGGGGTCGAGGTAGAGGAAAATACCTGACAGTAATGATAACTGAGTAATAGATTTCAACCATTCTTCTTTTGCAACTGAAATCATCTCAGTATAAAACTGCTTTTGCATTTGTAGATTTTTTTTTTTTTACACACGTTTGGTAGTGGTAACCTTACTTCACGCAATGAATATTATATGGTGAATAATATCTTTATTGATTGCCTTGTACTCCATCATTTCGCTTCTACTCGTCTGTTTGTTCGTTGTCTATAGGTAAATCTGTTTAGGGAAATATAAAATTTATTATGATGTTATGACTCCCAATTTCGGTCAAAAATTTAGCACAAGTTTCTTGTGAGTATTGGTGCATCTCAAGTATTCTCAATTAGTGGTTTAAAAAATGCTTGTATAAAAAAAAAAAAAATAGCAAAAAAGCTAAAAAAAAAAAAAAATTTGAATCAAGACATAATACAAAAAAAAAAAAAAAAAAAAAAAAAAAAAAAAAAAAAAAAAAAAAAAAATTTTTTAAAGGAAAAAAAATTTTTAATAATGAAAAAAAAATAAAAACAATTAGATTATAAAAAATTTTTATAAATAATAAAATAAATAAAATAAAATAAAATGATATTAAAAATAATAAAAAAAAAAATTAATATATATTTAAATAATAGGGCCCCAACCCCCCCCAAAATCCGAAAAAACTCCCATCCCGCCCCCCCCCCCCCCGTGAAATAAACCACCCACCCCACACCAATTATCCCCCCCCCCCCCTCGCTCCTCCCCCACCCCGTCACACCCCTGCAAATAGGCCCACCCGTCCCCCCCCCACCTGGTTAACATGATAAATAAAAAAAATTACAACTCGCTGAGAATGTAACCGTTTAATAGAAAAAAGGGGAATGCCTGGGGATATCTCGTTATTAAGCCCGGATCCAAAAAAAAATCCCCCCTGGCCTTACTAAAAGCTAAAACCAAAAAAAACGGCGTATGGGAAAGCCCCAAACAAATAATTTTAAAAATAAAATACTATTCAAACCATATACTTAAGCACTTTCGGTACAAAAAATGCGTTTTTTATTAGCTAGTCGGATGTAAAATTTGAATTTCGTTTGTAAAATAAATAAAAAATATGTAAAATCCCCAAAATTACAAATAAATAAATAATAAAAAACAAATAAAAAAAGGGAGAAAAATAATCGTAAAAACGAAAATAAATAAGGAAAAAGAAAAATAAGAAGCCTGATTAATAAAAAATAAAAATGAAATATAAAAAAAAAAAATTATGCCTGACGCTCTGATAATACGGCCATAAAAAATAACTGGGTGAAAATGCAATTTTGTATTGGAAACTTCTGAATGAAACAATAAAAAAAAAAAATAAAATTAATAAAAAAAAAATACCGTAATAATCTGATAAGAAATGTAAATAAAAAAAAATTAAACTTTTAAAAAAAAAAAAAAAATACGTTAAATAAAATAAAATCAAAAATAAAAAATTGAAAAAAAATTAAAGATCGGTCACAACAAAAACAAAAAAACCAAAAGATTTAAAAAAAACGTATGTAAAAAAAAAAAACACAAAAAAAAAAAAAAAAAAAAAAGAAAAACAAAAAAAAAAATAACACAAAAAAAAACAAAGGCGGAAAAAGGGAGATCGAGCAATAAGTGAAAAAAAGTTAGCTAACCCCAATTGAACTAAAATAAATTGGGAGAAAAGAAAAGAAAAAAAAAAGGTTGAAAAAGAGTAAAAAATTTAAATGAAAGGGATCAAAAAAAAAAAAAAATTATTGTGTAAAATACAATGTTGGTGCGAAGGAAAATTAAAAAACACATTAAAAAAACCTACAAAAAAAAATGCCTAGATGGGAAAATAAAAAATGTGTGGAAAATGTAGCATAATTGGGTTACGATGGTTCTAACAAAAGGTGCCAAAATGCTTGGGAAAAAAAAATAAAAAAACATCAAAAAAAAACAACATAACCAAAAAAAAAAAAAGACGTAACATACAAAAAGCATAAAAAAGGGAAAAAAAAAAAGCAACTGGCAAAAACCATAAAAAAGTGGGGTTTGCAACCGATGGTAAACTGAATAAGCAAAAAAATTGGTTATTGTAGGGGTGCCATTTCAAAATAACTTTTTCGTACAGAACAATTCCAATACGGAAAAAAAACCCAGAAGTTCACGAAATTGTTGTGCTTAAAGACCACTACCCAAATGGAAAAAAAAAGTGTACCTTCCGAAAATAAAAATTGCAACATGTAAATCATCGCCACTAGTGGTAGTTAAATAAGCATGAACTTATAAAAAAACGGGCACATCAGAATTTAGTATCCCTCTGAAAAAAAAGAAATTAAAAAAATAAAATACTTCACCGAAAAAAATAGACCTAAAAAACTAAAATTGTATGACCTTAAAAAGTAAACGAAAAAAGAATCGGTTAAAAAAAAAAGACCCCCCAAAATTGTACCCCCCCAACCCCGGTTTTTTAACCCCCCGATTCGAATAAAGGTAAATTATTTAACACCATCCTAACAAAACCGTTTAAGCCCAATGAAAAATAAAATCCCCCCCTCTGTAACTAGACCAGGTTTATCCACAATTGTGTAAGGTACAGGCAAATTAAAAGAATGATTATTTGGACAGCAAATAAGTATAAAAAAAATTGAAAAAAAAAAGACCTAAAACAGATCCTAGAAAGTTCAAACAAAAATAAACAGATCAAAACTAACTATCCTAAAAATATTCCTTACCCAAACCATCTGTACTCTGTCAATTGAACGGGTTGACATTAAATTGATCCAAACTAACCACCCCTAAATTTACATCAGTTATATGTTAAAGTTTAAATAATAAAAAAAAACTGAATATAATACGTGCGTTAAATGCTAATTACAACATCACAAACACACGCAAACCTCACCACTAAAGACAGTGGTCGCTTAACCATTTGTATGAAAATAAGGGTTGAAAAGCGCATTTCTAAAATAGTTAACCTTCAAAACACAATTTTAATGGTGGCTAGACAAAGTTGAAAAACGTAATACACAATAGTTTCGGTGCAACAAAGAGAATGACAAACCAATGGCTAATCAACCGTACTGAAAAATAGACAAAAAAAAAGAAAGATTTGCCATAGACGGCATCCAAACAAATGCCTTAAAAAACTATCTGAGATTTTAGTACCAAAGTAATCTGGGTGGTATTATTAACATAGGAAATATAAACAAAAACACTAAGAGTTTAATTACTGTACGATTGTACAACCAAAATAAAAAAATAAGAAAGAAACCCACATTTGGTGTAAAATAATAAGCACTTTGGTTCATTTATTGCAAAGTAACTATCGAAAATTTGTACTCCAAACATAAATAACCCGAACAAGACGTAGTCATCCTAACAGGTTTTTTACCCATAAATAAAATACAAAAAAAAAAATATCTTCTGACGAAAAATATGTCATAAAAGAACTTATAACTTTAAACTATATAAGTTTTAAAAAGATTATATTGTTTGTAAGGTGTGTATATGTTTTAAAATTAGGGAGTAGATTCAATAATATTATTTCTAGAATATTTATTGTCCATATTCTTTTTTAAAATGTTAATTACCCAAGGAGTTTAATATTAAACCAATCATATTGAAATTTTTAAGTATATATTATAGCATGCTATTAATACTACAAATAATTACCATATATATTAAAAAAACAATTTATCCTATGTTATATAACATATTAAATATAGGTTCCCAAACTGGTTTGTTGTCAACCTACAAAATAGTATACACATAGTTAAGCGGTGTGGAATAGGTTGGGTGCTATCGAGCCCCACAAACAGAACTACCAGCCTTGTATGTGGAGCCCCACACCCCCCCATAAGCCAAAATGGGACCTGTAACCCCCCCCCCCGCATCAAACACTACAAATGGGGGTGAAAAAAGTTTTTGTTTGACCCGTGTAAATCATAGTTACGGAACCACAACATGAAAATCAGGGGATCCTTCGAATAAAACAAAAAAAATAACACCGATATTAATATTCTAAAGGAATGTAATTATTTAAGATTAATAACATAAGTAAATATAATGTAATGCAATTATTTTTTCTTTTTTTATTTTTTAATTTTTTTCCTCAAATTTTTATAAAAAAAATTTTTTATTTTAAATAATTTATATTTAATATATATAAAATATTTTTAAATATTATATATTAAATCTTTCTTTTACTGTACTCTCTTTAATGGTCATTGTGACAAAAAACCACTTATTTCATTAATCAAGGATTGTTCCACGAGAAAAATATGTAAGGTTCATCCGTATCATCTTAGATTAACCCTAGGAAGGTTGTTCCGCCCAGGGACACTTGTACTTTTCCCTCTATCGGTGAGAAACGATCGAAATCCGAAAAATTTGGTTTATTTAACATAATGACCACCTAGTATGGACGCTGCAATTAGGACGATTTTTAAAAAAAAAAAAACGTCTGTACAGATACGTGTATGTGACCTTTGCGTCGGTGTGGTAAAGTGAAATGAAGTACCTACCCAGGGAACTTCTGTTAACTTATGTAAAGTTCCAGTCACACACCACGGCCAACAGCACTCTCTTCTCTCCAAATTTGGTTACCTCGGATTTCAGCCTCACGATAATTTTTCTGCTCAAGTATAATATTAGGGCTAAGGTACTCAGCCAATCAAAGAAGTTTTGTACCAGACATCCACCTTTGCCCATGTTCGGTGATGCATCCTGTTACAAAAGACCAAAAGGACTCCGTTCGCGTTGGTCTGGGTAGTCGTAGTATAGGACTTTTTGAAAAGTCTGTGATTTTATTCTGTTACTGTAAGGCCCCCCAATGGTCCACATTCCTCGTTCCACATTTTCTATCCTGTCAGGGACATATCTTTTTTTTGTCAGATGTAGCATAGGACATTAATTTTAAAGAGGATAAAATCGGGGTAGTACAACTCTGTGGTATTAACAGTTGCTGAGTCCTAACAAACTACGAACTTGTTTTCTTATGTTACGTTAGAATTGCAAGATCTTACAGTTACCACTTTTAGACGTTAGATTAATCAGGTGGTGATGTTTATTATTGTCGGCCCGATCCTAGGACAAGGAACAACGAAATCTCAACTGAACCGATTTCGATTTTGGAAGGTCGAGCTGTGAGGTTATATATTCTGAGAGCTTGGAGCAAAAGATGTACGACCAGCGACATGCTATTTCCCCAAGTTGTGTCCATGAAAATTGTAAATATCTCACGTCAAATTACGAAATAAGACTCTGTGCGGTCACCTTAAAAACGCGACAAATCTGCGTACAATTGTCGCTGCCGTCATTGGAAGCGTTCCTAAAACCGAAAAACACATTTACATTTGTACTGAATTAAATCCCCGAGAAGTGGCAAAAGGCAGTCAAAGGTCTCCGATATACTTCAGCCAAGGAATCTGCCCAGTCAGTAACCTTTTAGACAGGTCAAACTTGCTAAAGATAGTGGTCAGCTGATAAGCGATGGCAATTTATCTTCCAGCAAAGGCAACGGCATCGGTTCGAATCCGATATGTCACTTTGTTAAGTCGACGAAAGGTCAATGCAGATACGAATGGACTGATCTTTCATTTCGAACCGCCCCCACCATTTAGGAGAAACAGAAAGGTGAATCGTCGAAACTGTGAAATAATACCTAGTTTTAACATACTATCCACCTCACTTTCACCCTGATCACTCTAAAACATGTAAAGGAATCGCGTCTATGGTCTTAATGTAATCGGAGTGTAATCCGATAATTTGAGTTCATGAGTGAAAAACTTTCGGTTTGTTCGTCCAGGAAGATCTCAGATAGAACATCCTGATAAACAGAAATCCAACATAAGTACACGAATCTGATCCCTATGACTCTGTTGGTACAAATCAGTACTAACAGATTATAACAATCCCATTCCATCGTTCTCGAAGACTTGGATAGGTGCTACAGGAAATGTAAGAGACGAGTACATCAGCAAATCTAGTCTGCATCTCTCATCAACCAAAGGCGATAGATGCATGATGGGCCAGGTTGTGTTTGCGATAGCATCACACAAATAAAATAGTAACTGAGGAGGACGTGTGATGTATAGGTTTAGGAGCCTGTTAAACGTGAGGACTTATGTTCTTCGACTTTACCACTTATATCGATGACGACGTAAGTCCACGTCCAGTTTTTCTTCGCGACCTCTTTAAAAGGACCTTGCTCCATGTTACTAGAGCAAGTGATCTACCTTGAGTGGCAGGAGAACAAAATCATCGTCTTTAATATGATTTATAAAGAAGTATAGTTCGTCTGTCCCGATGTATTGTATACGTGATCTGGTCTTATAATTTAGCCAACTCGGATGCTTCAGTTGCCATCTGACATGCATCAACAAGATGTTGTGGCTGTAAGCTCTGTAACGTATTGATAAACTATATTTGCCCATTAATGTTTACTTCAGACCTCCAACAGTAAATTCCTGTAAGTAGAGAGCGCATTGGTCCTCTTGGGTTAGCTCCCAAATACTAACTGAAAAGGTGAAAATCCTGTTTGTATATTAGAGACCTCTCAGTACGCAAACATGTACAGCCGGAATCAAAACGATTCCCATTTATGAGGATACGACGTCGTTACCTTAACCTAACAATTGTTTTAACGTAAACATTCCAGCGTTCCACGACCCCGTTTGATACTAGGGGGAAATCTCAGGCACTACGAGAATGACGGATACGAAGTTTGTGTTGAAAAACATCAGACATTCATACCTGGAACGAAACCTGAGATCCATGATCAGAAAGGATTTCCCTCACGCGGAATCCGATTTGCCGTGAGGGACTATATTAGACAGGCAAACGCATCTGTTACGAATCACTGCGGTAATATTTTTTAAAGGAATGGCTTCTGGCCATAGCTTTTGTGCATAGGTTAGGTCTGTATTGAAAGCCTCTGGTAGACCTCAACAGAAAGTGGTCCACAATAATATCTGATAGCCATCTTGAAAAAAGGGCGTACAGGCGATTATCTGTGACCTGTAAAAAGGTGCTAACTGATGCGCACCCTTTTGTGGTGCAACACTTTTGACCATTCAGTGCAAGGATTTACAATTAACTTGAAATGTTTTTATTAATACACCACAGGCCAATAAAAATCTGTGTTAGTAATCTATAGAGCCGTACGGGAAATTTCCATATGTCCAGCAAAATGGTACGTCATGGCGCATAATTGACACAGAAAACTAGGTGCACGAAAAGGACGTTCGGCACTATTAACTTGTCTGAGTAATTGGAAGAATAAATCCTCAAAACATCGTATCATAAAATAATATCCTGAAATTGAAACCAATGTCTTGAATTTTTAGAATGTTTAATAGTTCTAGCAATTAGCTAATGGGAATTTATAAATGTACCCAAAGACGGATCTGTTGTTGTTGATTAGAAATAAACATTTATTTTTGTCAATGTAATGACAATTTGTAATGGTGTTGTGTGTGAAGGGGAGTAATTTAATTCATTTTTGTTTCTGCAGCTCTGTTTTGCTCTGGTTGTAATAGCGTTAAGCCCATGGAAGGATGTTCTATCTCCCAAGTAAGAAATATCATCATGTCAGACCCTCTTTAACACCCTTTATGTTTACCCACAATCAAATCGCAACACTCGGTCCGATCAAGATTACAACAACTCTAACTTTTCCAGAAAAGAAAGGAGTTAGTCCTATATTTCTACATCTGCCATGTTTCTAACATCTATCGAACAGCTTCCACCGAAAGTTACGCACTTTACTGAGGTCCACGTAAATACAAGAAGGATGAATTAAATGCCTTCCCTTAGGTCCAGTGGTCGTGTATCTGATTGTCAGGTAATACTAAAAATAGGTCTGTCAAAATAAAAAACTCTATGTGGATGGACGAGGGAACCAACCACGTCATGTAAAGCTAAAACTGGGCAGGGCATGTCCACAATCTCGGGCGTGGAGTAGACCCAGGTTGATATAGCGTCATTTATTCCTGGGTAATTACTACTAATTTCAAAGATCAACATTACCCGCAGATTGGCGTGACTTTATTATTCTCATTATTGTCATTTTATTACCCTTACCAAGCCGATTAACTTTGACAAAACATGGAGCTTGTGATCGTACTCTACTACCTCTGGCTTCTTAGGACACAATGTGATCTTCCCCGATTCAATAAAAGACGGTCAGAACGGAGAGTACCTTTTATTGTCTGTGAGAGAAGAACTCATTAGGCGATTGGGTGCGCGAGTAAATGATTCCTCTTTAGTGTACCTCATGATGTGCATCTTGTTTATTTCTGTACAACGCAATTTTTATTACTGGTGGTGTGTTAAAGTTTCGCCTCTCTCCGGACCCGTGAGGGCGAGCTCGATTATGATGGAAATTGTATCTACTCTCTATATATGAATTTCTGATTGTCTTCCCTATAAAGTCCGACCATGCTAAGACTGAGCGATCTATCATGAGTAACAGCACACAGAGGCAAAGTTTCCAGGACCTTCACGCTTGCAGGCAAGTTTGAGGCATGGGCAAAAATCCTGAAAGTTGTTGCTGACCTAATTTTTTTCCATCTCCCCTACACTCGTGGGGCTTCCTTTCTTGGTGGAGAAATGAGACAATTTCCGAGGATTACAGAAGAATAAAAATTTTTATTTCTTAGAAGAAGAGAGCATACATATACCTCGAAAGATTTAGAAAGATTTGACTGTTCGATGCCATCTGTTAAGACAGATCTTCACCGAGGGGACACAAAGTCTTCGAAACCTTTACCCTCACAAGGGCAACCATAGATTTAAATTTTGATGATCATCCTTCTTCGTCCAAACAATAATTTGCGAAGGCATACAGCGTTTTTTTATTTCATAGTCATCTCTTTTCTACATCTGCAATGCTAAAGACAAAATTATGTAAAAGCCTGTCCTGTGAGTAGTCCCCCCTAAGCCCAACTAAATGTTTCAGGCACAAATGTTTAGGTTAAATTTTAAAGCATACAACACGTGATTCAAATCTCTTGAATATAAAACCTTATGTCACCATGCACAGTGATGAAAAAAGGTGGCAATTTTTAAATTAATATCTTAGACGATCCCGTCACCCACAAAATTCCCCTTGTACCAGTTGATTGCTAAACGTAATTATTCTAATTCAAAATTTTCTCTCTCTAAAATTTTGCCAGTTTACTGCTGCAGCAAATTCTTGCCAACAAGAATTCTCTCCATTCTATCTTTTTCTTCCCTTCTCTCTTCTCTCTCTTTATCTTCTCTCTTTCTCCTCTCTTTCTTTCTTGTATTCAGCATAACTTCAATTATTTACATAGGCTATACGATCATCGCCCGAGCCAAACCAAGGTCCTTTCCATTTCTGTATAAATCCTGACTTAACTTTACAAAGTCAGCTACAATGGAACCAAGGAGTAATAGGGGGGGAATACGTGGATTACACGTTTAATAAAATGATAACCCTTTTCCCACTTGTAGCTAAACTGACTATTACTAAGTCATCTAAGGTTAAAATCAAACCTTTTTCAAAAACCAACTGTTGTAAAACAGTACTTAGTCGTTTTGTTGTGATATTTACTTGGTCTCTTAGGATCTTCGTAATCTTTGTATACGATGACTTACAAACTACTCTCCCTTACGTAGCTGTAAATAATCGTATATATTATATATTATATATATAATATATATATATATATATATATATAAATAATATACTATATATAAATATATATATACGAAATAAGCCAACATAACAATATAATATAATCACAAGCAAGTAATAAAATACCGCCTACCATTTTTTAAAAAAGCATGCTGTTAATAGATCCACATTAGTACAAGATGACCAAAAGACATGGATGAAAACAATAACAAAACAAAGACAAAATAGTGTAAAGACATCAGAAAATCCTGCAATAAAATAAAACATATGTTTCCATTGCCAATGAAATCGGAACAGAACAAACTACAATCCCTCTAGAAACTATTGTACATAATATAAAAGAAAAGTCAGAGAAGGACGCACGGTACTACGAACATAACCATTAACTGGAACTAAATAAGAAATACACGACAGTATTGGTTACTTGACAGCACAGCACAGCTAAACCAAATAAGACACATACTAATTCTCAGTCAAAGCGAAAATATACGACAGCACTGAATGTCTGAATCCTGAAAGAGACCGAATATCAATCCTGTCATGAAATACTCTAATCCACATATATAAATTATTAGGTAAATATGAAGCCTAACAAATAAAATTAATAAAGAGAAGAGCAATGGTAAAATGACAGTGCTGTCACAAAGAATGTACTCGAAATCCCCCTTGTTTTCTGCTTCGTCTGCAAATTGTAACGCTTTCACGTTGATAGTAGCTTACTGTATTATTACCCGCCTTCTTCAATGAAACGTGTGCTGTATTTCTTGGAAAAGCATTGAGACGTACTGCGTAATGACCTAAATTAACCCTAACATTAATTATACTGCGTTACCAAAACGAACGAACAGATGGACTAAAGGGATAAAAAGAGAAGGGAGAGGCAGAAAGCCGAACACTAAACCCGCTTCGCGCGATACACAAATTACTACCATCACGCGTGTAAGTCTACATGCACTAATTTTTTTTCAGACGGACAGTGATAAAATACACTACCCTTTCCCAGAGTTAGGTTTATAAATCATAACAGACTCTTATTAGAAAAGACAACATTATATGGGGTTTACGTTTGAACACATAACAGTACCCAGACAGCACATCTTCTAAACAGGAGATAGAAGAAATTGCATATTTTTGAACGCAGCCACGTAGCTCCTTTAAATTAGTATTTTTGGGTTCCTTAGGGTTTGCTGACAAATAATATGTAAAACGTTACGCAAATAGTCCAGGAATTAATAAATTATACCCAAAATAAAATATTGGGGGTGCCTGACAGCATAAAATCATTTCTGCTCATAAAATTTTTTTTATAACGTGTTTGAAAAAACCTTACGTTACATAAATAGCCTACCATGTAAACTCCAAATTGATTGGAGCGCAACAAATGAAAGCCTAACCACGATTGGTCGGGCTATAAATACTATCTTGGTTGTTAGGGGAGACGGGAAAAGATAACATTTTTTTCAAACACTTGTCGAAACGTGGCTCATTGGCCAGTCTCGCTGATATACACACTTGGGAGCGTTAGTTCGAGACCACTAATTCAAATAAGCTTGATAAAGCGACAGTACGTTGAAGCCAGCTCACATTTTTGCTAAAATAAAAGCCTGGAACATAGGCAGATGGGAATTTGTGCCAGTTTGTGCCAGAATTCATTGCTAATCAACGTATCTGTGTTTATTTCCATGAAATTGTGGTAAGCTTGAACCATTCAGTATCTTTTAATGAAAAATTGAATGTGAATTGTTGATTTATGCCTGTATATATATGTGTAGTTCAGTGGCAAACGTGAGGTAAAGCCTATAATGCTCCAGCCTGAACAGAGGGTGTCGGAGAGAAGTAAAACGGCATGGAATGGCCAAGTAGTACACTGACACCTGGATGATGGACTAGAAAGAAATAATGCTGGAAGTGCAGAGGCGTAGTAACCATTAAGAAGGGTAATACTGGAATAAAGTATTTCAAATGAAGCTGACTGTTGGCCTAACGCTCTGAACGCAATGTTTGTGCTGTATTGTGATCAGTGTAAAAGAGAATATAAATTAGTTATGAAGTAGAAGGTACATCCTTCTTGATTTCAGGGACAGTGGTCTTGATGGTAGTGAGCAGCACCTGGTCAGAGATTTGCTGAATCCAGAGTCGGACAGCATACTCCTTGGTCTTTTTAGCTATCAGTGAGGTGTCTCCTGAGCCCAGAGGAGAATTCGAGCAGAGGAGTCCTTTCCTGCCGCCATCACGCCAGATAAGCAGAGTTGGCCAGCTGAGCTCAACATTATGTGTCCCCTCATCTTGAAAATAAACTTTATAAAAATAACATTCAGAGGGGAAATTTTTACTTGTCTTAAAATCAGGAACTGTGAACATCTCCAATACTAGTCCCTAAAGACAAACTATTGAAGTCATGATGACAAATACCAACAGAGCTTGAACAAAACAAAACCAGTATTACCTCATTTTACTACTACACAACTGACACACATAGAACATTTGTAATAATATATGTCACTACAATATTCAAATTAAATACATTCTGTACATAACTTGTAATTTAAATTGATTGTGATTCCTGGTTCCCTTGTAGTTGAATCAGGACACATATTCATTCATGCCAGTAATGAATACATATTGTTATTTGAAAAGTTACGAGTGACTTCTTTAAGATATTCTCATAGAGTGTTATATGTATGTGAGTGTCACAGTGTTGTTAAGAGTAGTGGATTAAATTAAATTGTTTATCTGTCTGTTGTTGTGACTTACACTTCACCATACACATACCCTAGACACATAACGTAGCATCACACTATTCCAGAATAATTCTGACTGAGATATATAGATATGTGGTAGCAAGTAAGGTTATATATATAATACACTACTCTTAATAGATATAGATACCTTCACAGCTGATCTCAGTCAGTACACTAAGTCCCCTATAAATATTTATAACATCCCACTTCACCACATATATTGGGGTCTCGCTCTTGGGATTTTGAATCTTTAACTATTAAAAATATTGGGGGTAATTCACTTCAGGGAATATAAGAATTAAAAGGTATCCTTGGGTGGAATTAAATAAGGTTGAGCTCACGGTGCCTGTGTTGTCCATTAGAGATTGATTTGTTGGTTAGACATTGTATAAATTTACCTGATAGACAATGGCGGACCTGGCCAAATTTCGATCTGCTGCGGTTCAGACTGCAAAAGAGTTAGGATTAGATGGGCAAGTTATGGTTGCCTATGTCACAACGGAATGTGACAAATTTATTGAACGCGAAGAAAGAAGATTAGAAAAAGAAGCCGAAAGAAAGTTAGAGGCTGACAGGGAAATTTAGAAGTTACAATTTGAAGCTGAGGCTGAGACTAAGAGGTTGCAAGCTGAGGCTGAGACTAAGAGGTTGCAGATTGAGGCTGACAAAGAGGCTAAGAAATTGGGAAAGCAGCTAAAAAGAGAAGACAAAAGATGGCTGCAGAAAGGGAAGAGAAGAAAATTAGCTGCAGAAAGAGAAGAGAAGAAATTAGCTGCAGAGAGGGAAGCAGAAAAGGAGGAGAAGAGATTACAAAGGGAACATGAGTTACGACTAAGGGAGTTTGAGTTTCAAGGCCATGCTCCTGAAAAATGGTGCCAGTCCCTTTGCCTCTGATGCTACGGTTACTCAAGGAGCCTCAACCTCAGCTATGAATTTTCATTTAGATCATTTTGTTGAGAAAGACGATGATATTGAGAGCTATATAAATAGGTACGAACTATTAGCTACCACGTATGGGTTAGAGAGAGAAAGGTGGAGCTTAAAGTTATCTCAGGGACTTCGTGGGGCAGCTTATGAAGTTTTTGCAAAAATGAGCAGAGGTGATCAGGAAAATTATGACATGCGAAAGCAGGCTCTTTTGTTAAGGTATGAAAAGAATGCAGAGTTTTATAGGAAAAAAATTTAGGAATGCTAAACTACTGTCAGGTGAAACCTATCACCAGTTCTCTGCACGAATAGAGACATACTTGGAGAAATGGACTTCTCTGGGGAAAACCCAAGATCTTAAGGAAATGGTCCTTATAGAGCAACTAAGAGAGTCCATGGCTCCAGACCTGAGAAAGTTTCTCATGGAACAAGGTGCAGAGAGGCTGGGTGA
The DNA here is from genome assembly GCA_024509875.1 of Oreohelix idahoensis. NCBI lineage: Eukaryota > Metazoa > Mollusca > Gastropoda > Stylommatophora > Oreohelicidae > Oreohelix > Oreohelix idahoensis. The sequence continues at coordinate 61,102 of JAMPIV010001179.1, forward strand.
GTTGCTAAATGTTGCTGAAAGGTATCAAGCAGCTCAAGCAGAGGTAACAGGTAATAAAAAGAAACAGGTGGATAACTTTAGGGCACCACAGAACTTTAATAAATTTGATCCTAGGGATCAAAATAAAGGTAAGCACCAAATTGATAGGCCACGGTATGAAAATAAAAATAAATTCCCACAATTCGATGAAAGGAAATATGATGAAAGAAAATCTTTCAACCAAGGAAAAAGGTGGTGTAAAAATTGTCAGATGGACAATCATGACACTGACGGTTGCAGAAGGAAACCTGTGTATATGGCAACCCTTCAGGTCAGGTCGACCTCAAGACAGGAGGAGGATATTATGTTGGATACCACTCCAGAAGAGATGAGGAAGGCACAGGCTGGGGATAAAACACTCAAGCCTTGTTTCAGAAAATTGTCAACTTGTCATACAACTCCAGGCAAGGGAGATTTTTACATGAAAAACAAGTTGATGTATAGGAAGACTGGAGCTAGATCCAAAGGTCACGGACAGCTGGTTCTTCCAAAAAGATATAGGACAGACTTAATAAGGAGCCTACATGTGAAACCAGATGGGGACCATGAGAAGATAGGTACCATCATTCAAAAGGTGGCTCACAATTATTATTGGCCCAAAGCAAGATGGGACATTGAAAATTTTGTAGAAAGGTGTAGCATAGCACATGAGGGAACACCCACAAGTGGGAACATGGATCAGGACCTGGACACGCCACGGGGCAAAATTAGGCCTGATAATAAAAAAAGAAAAATAGATTTGATAAAGTGGACCAAATGGAATGGGAAGCCCCTTTTCACGGACAAGCTTCACTTAACTGTTTTACAATGGCCACTATGCGGAGAGTGCAAAAAGATGTCTTACCCCAGGATAAGCCGACAATCCCTCAATCGGACTTAAACAAACTGGAGGAAGAAGATGTAGAGAGGAAATCTCTCATCAAGAATTTTTAAAGGGGAGAAAGCCCCAAAAAAAAAATTGGTAGCGGTCGTTTTTGTGAATGATAATTCTGGGAGGAAAAATCATCACTATAAAGCTTCGAGTGGAAGAGACCATACCGGTGCATGGACAAATAGGTCCACACAATTAAAGGTCCATATGTAGCTTTGTTAAGAACGTGGACTGATGAAAAAGGCAGAGGAAAACATTACATCTTCATACCAATATGTGAATGAGCTGACCACTCGTTTAAAAACTGGCTGGAAACTTGCCAATGAAAATTTGAAACAAGCCAGGAAGAAACATGCTGCCTATTATAACAGGAAGGCGAAAGACAGAAATTTGGCTGTGGGAGAGAAGGTACTGCTTCTTTTGCCCGGGAGTCAGAATAAGTTACAAATTGGATGGCAGGGTCCATATACAGTTCTAGAGAAGGTGTCTAGAACAAATTATAAGATAGATAAGAAGGGGAAAGAAAAAATCTATCATGTGAATCTCCTGAAGAAATATTTGGAAAGAGAACATCAGGAAGAGACACACACTTGTTGACCTTGTCCATCGCCATGGAGATGAAAAAGGAACCACTTTCATCATTTGAATATCCATTACACCCCCCTGTGAGACAGCAGCACAGGTGAAAATCAGTACACATTTAACGAAAACTCAGAAAGAGAGAGTGCAACAGGTTCTAAATAATCATGCAGAGTGTGTTAACAGACCGACCAGGGCATACAAACCTATTGGAATATGATATGAAAACTAATAGACTCCACACCTGTCTGTATGAAACCATATTCGATTCCGTTTGCTAAGGAAAAAAGCTTTGAAGGAAGAGATAGACTATCTATTGAAGGAAGGATTTTTTCGCGCAGTGAATCTTCGTATAGTTCCGGTGTTGTACTTTTAAGGAAGCCCTCTGGAGAACATAGACTCTGTATAGATTACAGGAGACTGAATGCTATTACAGAAGGACAGGTGGATCCATTGCCGGATACAAATCAGCTGTTTGCCAGACTAAAAATAAAGCTAAAAAATATTCTCTCAAAAGTGGATCTGAGTAAAGGATACTATCAGATTCCAGTAAAGCCTGAGGTTAGACCATACCTAGCTTTTAGTACCTCAGAAGGACACTATGAGTTTAATAGATTGCCATTTGGATTGAAGAATGCGCCTAGTGTCTTCTCTAGAATGATGAGAAAATTATTGGATCCTCTGAAAAAATCCCTGTATAACAAATTTTATGGATGATATCCTTATAGCAACAGAAACATTTGAGGAACACATTGACTCTCTGAACATGCTGTTTGATCGACTTAGGGAGGCAAATTTAACAGCCCGACCAACCAAATGTTGCGTTGGATGTAAAGAATTGGAATTTTTGGGACACACAGTTTATCAGGGAAACATGACCCCTGACCCAAAGAATTTAGAGAAACTACAGAAAGCCCCGAGACCACAAACCAAGAGGACGTGAGATCCTTTGTCTCATTATGTGGTTTCTACCAGAAGTATATCAAAAACTTTAATTCCATATGTGCACCTTTAACGGAATTGACACGTAAAGGACTTCCAGATCGCATTACATGGACACCACAATGTGAAATGACTTACCAAGAATTGAAGGAAAAGCTCACAAGTAAACCCATTTTGAAATTACCTGACTTAAGTCAAGAATTCATAGTAAGGACGGATGCAAGTAATATTGGGCTAGGTGCAACTTTACTACAGAAATCAGATGCATTGGATGGGGAATTAAGCCCAGTGGCATATGCTAGCAGAAAGTTGAATAAAGCTGAAATCAACTACTCAACTAGCGAAAAAAAGAATGTCTTGCAGTAATATGGGCAATAAAGAAATTCAATATTTATCTATATGGGAAGGCATTTAAGTTGCAAACTGACCACAAACCTTTATCGTTTTTTAGCACAGGCTAAGCATGAGAACTCTAGGTTACTCCGATGGTCTTTGCTTCTGGCTCCATATAATTTTAGCATTGAATATATATCTGGAAAAACCAATCTGGGAGCGGATTTTTTAAGCCGCCATCCGTGTGATGAGAATCACCGTAAACCCCAGAAATAATAAATTTCTCTATGTGTATATAGAATAAAGGACTGACATATAATGTCTGTTTTAAGAGGGGAAGTGTCATGAAATATTCTAATCCACATATATAAATTATTAGGTAAATATGAAGCCTAACAAATAAAATTAATAAAGAGAAGAGCAATGGAAAAATAACAGTGCTGTCACAAAGAATGTACTCGAAATCCCCCTTGTTTTCTGCTTCGTCTGCAAATTGTAACGCTTTCACGTTGATAGTAAAAGCTTACTGTATTATTACCCGCCTTCTTCAATGAAACGTGTGCTGTATTTCTTGGAAAAGCATTGAGACGTACTGCGTAATGACCTAAATTAACCCTAACATTAATTATACTGCGTTACCAAAACGAACGAACAGATGGACTAAAGGGATAAAAAGAGAAGGGAGAGGCAGAAAGCCGAACACTAAACCCGCTTCGCGCGATACACAATTACTACCATCACGCGTGTAAGTCTACATGCACTAATTTTTTTTCAGACGGACAGTGATAAAATACACTACCCTTTCCCAGAGTTAGGTTTATAAATCATAACAGACTCTTATTAGAAAAGACAACATTATATGGGTTTACGTTTGAACACATAACAGTACCCAGACAGCACATCTTCTAAACAGGAGATAGAAGAAATTGCATATTTTGAACGCAGCCACGTAGCTCCTTTAAATTAGTATTTGTGGGTTCCTTAGGGCTTGCTGACAAATAATATGTAAAACGTTACGCAAATAGTCCAGGAATTAATAAATTATACCCAAAATAAAATATTGGGGGGTGCCTGACAGCATAAAATCATTTCTGCTCATAAAATTTTTTTTATAACGTGTTTGAAAAAACCTTACGTTACATAAATAGCCTACCATGTAAACTCCAAATTGATTGGAGCGCAACAAATGAAAGCCTAACCACGATTGGTCGGGCTATAAATACTATCTGGGTTGTTAGGGGAGACGGGAAAAGATAACATTTTTTTTCAAACACTTGTCGAAACGTGGCTCATTGGCCAGTCTCGCTGATATACACACTTGGGAGCGTTAGTTCGAGACCACTAATTCAAATAAGCTTGATAAAGCGACAGTACGTTGAAGCCAGCTCACATTTTTGCTAAAATAAAAGCCTGGAACATAGGCAGAACGGAATTTGTGCCAGTTTGTGCCAGAATTCATTGCTAATCAACGTATCTGTGTTTATTTCCATGAAATTGTGGTAAGCTTGAACCATTCAGTATCTTTTAATGAAAAATTGAATGTGAATTGTTGATTTATGCCTGTATATATATGTGTAGTTCAGTGGCAAACGTGAGGTAAAGCCTATAATGCTCCAGCCTGAACAGAGGGTGTCGGAGAGAAGTAAAACGGCATGGAATGGCCAAATAGTACACTGACACCTGGATGATGGACTAGAAAGAAATAATGCTGGAAGTGCAGAGGCGTAGTAACCATTAAGAAGGGTAATACTGGAATAAAGTATTTCAAATGAAGCTGACTGTTGGCCTAACGCTCTGAACGCAATGTTTGTGTTGTATTGTGATCAGTGTAAAAAGAAAATATAAATTAGTTATGAAGTAGAAGGTACATCCTTCTTGATTTCAGGGACAGTGGTCTTGATGGTAGTGAGCAGCATCTGGTCAGAGATTTGCTGAATCCAGAGTCGGACAGCATACTCCTTGGTCTTTTTAGCTATCAGTGAGGTGTCTCCTGAGCCCAGAGGAGAATTCGAGCAGAGGAGTCCTTTCCTGCCGCCATCACGCCAGATAAGCGAATTGGCCAGCTGAGCTCAACATTATGTCCCCTCATCTTGAAATGACTTTATAAAAATAACATTCAGAGGGGAATTTACTTGTCTTAAAATCAGGAACTGTGAACATCTCCAATACTAGTCCCTAAAGACAAACTATTGAAGTCATGATGACAAATACCAACAGAGCTTGAACAAAACAAAAACCAGTATTACCTCATTTTACTACTACACAACTGACACACATAGAACATTTGTAATAATATATGTCACTACAATATTCATATTAAATACATTCTGTACATAACTTGTAATTTAAATTGATTGTGATTCCTGGTTCCCTTGTAGTTGAATCAGGACACATATTCATTCATGCCAGTAATGAATACATATTGTTATTTGAAAAGTTACGAGTGACTTCTTTAAGATATTCTCATAGAGTGTTATATGTATGTGAGTGTCACAGTGTTGTTAAGAGTAGTTGATTAAATTAAATTGTTTATCTGTCTGTTGTTGTGACTTACACTTCACCATACTCATACCCTAGACACATAACGTAGCATCACACTATTCCAGAATAATTCTGACTGAGATATATAGATATGTGGTAGCAAGTAAGGTTATCTATAATACACTACTTTTAATAGATATAGATACATCCCACTTCACCACACCCATCAAAAGTCGGAACTATAGTCCTGAGTTTCCGAAACGACCGTAATATAGAGTTTCAGTTCAAGAACGTTATATTTTCCACTTCCTGCTAATGACGAATATCGCTGTGGTCAGCCAAACTGTTGAATGTTATACGTCAACGATGTAATTATTCCACTTGCACGTTGCCGAAAAAGAACGATTTTTTTTCCGACATCAGGACACTTGAATGTGACGTATAAGAACTTGAACAGAAATGTTACTGGTGAATATAATATCTTTCGGCGAAACATGGCAAGATAGTTATTACATTATTATAGTAAAACGTCCCGATAGGCAAGTTACACTTTAAAGACCGCCAAGTGTCCGTTTAAGGTGAACTTGCTATAACGGTCCATGACAAAACTATTCAAGTGTGTAAAGGCGTCCCGAAGCGATATGAATGATGTCATATAAAAATTCTCAGCGACATCATTATATAGTGACGATAAAGCTAGGTAGTATACACATATGACCCCCACAGGGTAAACATCAACTCTGTTCGGTTTCTATCCCAAACATGTTTACGTCATGTGCGAAGTACACATAATGACAACTCTTTATCGTGCCGCGCTTACCAGCATCATACTCTTGGTCATTCTCTAACATGTGGCGTGCAATAGCCAACTCCACAATTACTCTCGTATATTTATTTTCATCGATTGTTGCATGCTGTCATTATGCATTTTCGTCTTCTAATAAAATTCCCCAAAACCGTGTGGAATTTTTCTTTTGTGTGTACTAAGCTTAATTTTTCACCACCGCCTTTTCATTAGCCTATTAATGTCTTTCAACATGTCCTTGGGATTCGTAAAACCCCATCTTTGTGACTTTCGGCGATTTTCGGAACTCTAGTATTGCCTCCGTCCATAAGATATCATAGGTCCTATGTTATAATAAAGCACCTTGTTAACCTAAATTTATTTCACCCGCCTTGAGGTTTATGTATTTGTGATGTTTCAAATAGTAAAAGCTCAAAACCCCGTGTTTCACTCACAGTAAAGAGCTGAAACTTTTCCACCGGCTCCCATTCTTGTTCATTTTAATCTGTCATGTTTTTACCGTTATTAACGCAGCCGATTTTATACAGTAACAATAAATACTATTTATTACAGTGAAGTTAACCTTATTTAAATAAGGGGTATAATTAACTTAGAAATGAAAGGGCCGGGTGTCGGATGGTGAAAGGTGATGTCCTGTTTTAATCATGGCGTTTCTTCAAACAAGTAGGTTTATCTGCAATTTAAAAAAAAACAAAGTAAATATTGAGTCCTTTGTTTTAAGAGTAGTGGTACATTTTAATCTACCATGTTTTGACCGGTATTACCACAGCCGATAGTGACTTCTGGCACTTCATCCATTTCAATGAGCACAATGACCAGTGACAATGGGTCCTAAAATTTAACGTTGTTATTTATTTTCGGTTACTTATTTTTATTCTCTGAAAAAAATAGTTCTTGTATATAATGCCTTTCATTCTCTGGAGTATTGCTTTTGTCCGGACTACTTTGTGGTTTTTTTATACAGGCTTTTCTTTAGCTTGCAACGTATGTCACTCTCTTGTCCCTCTCTTGTCACTTTCAAATTTTGCAATCAATTTTTCAATCTCTTCCAGATGAGCAATAGCTCTGAAACTTGAAATAGTTGTGTTTTCCCCATGACAATACAATAATCAGTCGTAAAAAATAATAAAATTAAAATTAATATTAATTTTGTTTGTTTGTAGTGTATCATCACTGAAATGGGTGATAACTGCAAATAATCTAGGTGTATTTCTTTCCAACAAGATTGTCTCTCTTGAGAGAAATATTGAAACTTCGCCCCCTCTTTCCACGCACACACTATCACACGCGCGTTTACAGACATACACACAACTGACAACTACATTAAAAAAAATGTAATTTACAACTCGTATCAAAATTTTAAAAAATAAATAAAACAAAATAAAATATTAACTTTCCGTGTAATATACTGAATAATGAAATCCGCCTCCTGTGCTCTGGACTCGTTTATCGCAAACTGATAATGTCATTAGCGGATCGATTACATTTGACTTAAATTTAAAAACAAAAAATAACACTAATAAGAAGAAAATTTTTTTAAAATTAACAAATATTTTAAACACAGGCACTAAAAAGCCACAAATAATTTTTCAAGGAGTTTATAGCTTGCAGTAAAAAAATGTAACATTAAATTGACAAAAAGCCTGGCGCGCTTAAGCGCTTATCATATATTTTATCCATAAGTGTGTAATGAAGTATAAAGCAAAGGTTAATTTCATGGGCTTTTTGTCAATTTGATGTTATATTTTTTGACTGCAGGCTATAAAGTCGTTGAAAAATTATTTGTGGCTTTTTAGTGCATTAAAGGCCTGTGTTTAAAATAATTTTTATTTTTTATTCTGATTTGCTTGTGCCACCTGATGTATTAATGCGTCCAGTTGTTTAAATCTGTAGCTTTGTTTCAAAACTATTCTATTTCGTTTAATGTTGCGTACTGCAGTGTAGTATATCTTTGAGATGGCCATTATTTCAGTCCCTAATTCTATTTAAGCCAATATATTTATTTTTATATGTATGTCTATATTTGAAACTTGCGTAACATTACTCCTAATTTTCATAAAAGGAAAATTTGTCCACACATTCATTCGTCTATTTATCCGCCCATCTATCCGTACATCCATCCATCCTTCCTTCCAATCAGCCATCCATCCACCCATCCATTCGTCCATCCATCTATCTGTCTTGCAGTATGAACCCAGTGCTATGGCGCTACAACAGTCGTCACTCGGAATAGCCTTGACAGGACTATCCAGCACAAGTCACATTTTGTAGATGGATGGTAGGATATGCCTTGTCAAGCTGTGGGGCGTATAGTAATCTTAAGACACTTTTTATTTAATCAAAGAGCACAATTTTATATCTGTCTACACACAGGTTTGTTCGCATATCTATTCATTCATTCTACCCAACCTCTACTTTATCTAGAGATTCTCATGCTGAGAAGATCACGTGTCTGTTCGACTCCGAATGTCACGTATACGTCCAACTTCCTTGTTCATTCTATCCTAATCTCACGAATCTTTAACTGCATCAGAAGAGGATACCACCTACTTAAACTCTCCTCGCTACCATGACATTCCTATCATCATTATGTAAAACCACACTGTAGTGGCCTTCAGTGTTTTTCAGGACTCCAGTATTCGCTTCCTCATATGACATCATCAATTCTGTGGTATAAAGAAACACGTTTTTCCCCTCATTTCTATTTAACCTAACTTGAGTTTTATATGTTTATGATGCTTAAAATCTTTGCCGATCAAAATCTCACAGTAGAGAGCTGAAACTTTATCTCCAGCTCCTTGTTCCTGGTACACTTTAATCTGTCATATTTTGACCAGCATTAAAACCGCCAACAGGTCGTCCAAAAGCCAGCGCATCAATAATAAACATTTAATTGCAAAAGCGACTGCGACGACGATAATAGCAGAATTTCTTCTTCTTCTTCGTTCGTCCTGAAAAGGACTTTGGTTAAGTGTCCGTTTACAGCAAAGCTGCGATATTTGCGTCTTTCGGCCGACACATCCGACTTCAGTATGGCATTTTTGGGACCGGGTTAGCCTTCCCTTATCGATCCCTACTCACTCAGCCAGACTGCAATGATGCAGCCTGTTTCCAGGACCACCACTTGGAGGTGGAGTAGGGTCTTGGTCAGCTCTGGTTCGCTGACCCTGACGCAAGCGGTCTAGCTATGGGTCGCTAACTGCATTTTTCACTCTTGACGCGTCTTAGATCCCTAATAGTAGGATTTAATTTATGATATTTTTTAAACCAACATGAAAAAGTAATTTCAGGGTTTCTTTCAAGAACACTTCAAAAATAACAAATGAAATTAGCTCAGGTTCCGGTGGTGTCGATATTGTGGACACGGCAGAATTTTGCTTTCCCAATGCGGAAGAGGAGATAATTAAAAAGACCGCGTGTGGGTAACTCCAAGCCGAACAATTATAGGTTGTTCAATATTGCCTCGAGTAGTCGGCCCAAGGTTTACATGTAATACTGTATCGCTTTCTTTTTTTTCCAGCGCTACATAATTAGTGAAGGATTCATATCACAGACGCTTAATGCCCTTCCTTGTTTATAGTGTAACTCTGTATGGATATTGTGTTTACCTTTATCTGATCAACCACATTAAAATCTCACTCTTCCTGTTTATCTCCACGTAGGGGAGCCGCGCTGGTGTAATGGCTTCGGCGTTGTACTGGCGACCAGGTGTTCATGGTTCAAACCCGGGCGTCGGCGTTTGAAGAAATGTTTACGGCCGGAAATTTGACTGAATAGCCTGAACGGCTCCTGTGATAGACCCTCTGTGGATGGGAAGGAGCGAAGCTCCTGACCGGGTTGGAAGGAAAGTCCTCAGGTTCCCCAGCCTCGCAATGACATATCATTGGGCCGAAGGGCTGAAAGCCCAAGTGCCGCTGGTTAAGAAAAAAAAAAAAAAAAAAAAAAAAAAAAAAATCTCCACGTAGAAGTTGTAAATGACTTTGGAAATAAAATGTACTTTTTTAATTGTGGAACGCGCGTAACAAGAACAATAATTCTTTCTTGTAAAAGATGCTGTCGTTACCAGCGTAAGACTATCACTACACATTTATTTGTTAGTTTTTTTTAACGATCAATTTTTTCCTCATGCGTTTTTAGGCCTGTTAGACAGATCATTCATTCATAACCCTCCACTCCCAAAGGAGCATAAGCCTTCAACAAACACATGCCAAGTCCTCCTGTCACGTGCCATCATCTCAAGTTCCTTCCACGTTCTCCCTATCATTTTCATCTGTTTCCAGCTCTCTTCTCTATGTGCTTCTTGGTCTACCTCTGCCTCTGGGGTTTCCAGAACAAGGACTGCATTTTAATGCTATCAACAGGTTTCCTCAGTGTGTGTCCTATCCATCGCCATCGTCTTCTTCTCATTTCTTGTTCCACTGGCACTTGTCTAGTTCTTGTCATCAGTTCCACGTTGGTAACCTTGTCATACCATTTTAATCCCTCTATTCTACGCAAGCACCCATTTATGAAAGTCTGTAGCTTTTTGGTTGTTGTCTTTGTTGTTCTCCATGTCTCAGAGCCATACAATAGGACTGACTTCACATTTGAGTTGAAGATTCTTATTTTCGTGTTGGATCCGATTTCTCTTGATCTCCATATATTTTCCAATGCAATGAAAGCTCCTCTTGCTTTTCGTATTCTTATTTTGATATCACTGTCTGTCCCTCCAACTTTGTCTATATTACTGCCAAGATATGTGTACGATTCTACATCTTGTATTGGTGCTTCTTCAAGTTCAACCCTGTTTTCATTACCTGCATTTATTCTCATTATCTTTGTCTTTTCCCTGTGTATTTTCAGACCCAATTGCTGTGACCTCTCATCGAGTGTTTTCAATTTGTCCTGCATCTGATTACGATTATGGGACAGAAGAGCCAAGTCATCAGCAAAGTCCAGATCATCCAACTGCTTAGTCAGAGTCCACTGGATTCCATTTCTGTTGTGTGTTGTTGATGTTCTCATAACCCAGTCTATTACTAATAAGAAAAGAAATGGAGACAAGAGGCATCCCTGTCGCACTCCTTTTCTTATCCCAAATGATTCTGTAAGCTGTCCTTCATGAAGAACTCTGCATGTCATGTCTTCATATGTTTTCTTTATTAAATTAATGATCTTCAGGAGAACTCCATAATGCCTCATCAATTTCCAAAGTGATTCTCTGTCTACACTGTCAAATGCCTTTTCGTAGTCCACAAATCCGATGTATAATGGTGAATTCCATTCCAGACTTTGTTCAACTATTATTCTCAAAGTGGCTATCTGGTCTGTACAATATCTGTTTTGTCGAAAACCTGCTTGTTCATCTCTCAGCTTCTTGTCTATGGACTCTTTTAATCTCTCAAGGATAATCCTATTTAATACTTTTCCTGGCACTGATAGTAACATTATTCCTCTATAATTTGTGCACTCTTGTAAATTTCCTTTCTTATGCAACTTAACCAGATATCTGTTACGCACGGATCATTATTATTTTTCGTTTGTATAAACATTTTTTCATATGTATGATCATTTTTTTTGACTGAAGTGTGTATTATGTTTTCTATGGTCAAAGGGACATAATCCGAGTTATCGAGACTACAATTTTTTAGGAGTTGCCTTCTCTTGTATAGAGACACGTTCGGTCTATAATTTCTTGAACGAAGCGTGACCACATCTCCTTATTTGGTAGTATCAGTCAACTATGGTAGATGTCTGAAACCTTTCTTAACGCTTCTTTTCATGACCATAAAAGGCGCGACTGTGTAAGACTTTTATCTCGAATGTTCTTAGAATCGTCTTATTGTGAACGGCAACTCAGAGATTGTCGTTCTGCGCATGTCAAAAGCTGGGAGTTCGTTCTGTGTGTTCCGCCCAGTTGGGCAGTTGAGAAATGGTTTAAGAAGCGAGCAGACGCAACTGCGTCTTGTGATTTTCTGAGGGAAATACAGTGTCTTTGTGAGTTAGTTAGCTAACTAGACTATTTCCCAGTATTATTCACGCCTGCCTGGAGGCATATGTTCATGGTTGATTTTCCGAAATAAGGTAATTCCTCTTGTATCGAACTTTATGCTATCATCTAGAGGTTCGTCATTTTGTCGCCTATTTGCTCGCCTGTGTGATGCAAAATGGAGAGGTACTTTGACTAGGATTAAGTCACCGGTATCTTTATACCTGAACTAGTTAAATATATATGGGTCGCTCTAGACCAACAAGACTATTGTCTGTGTTCCAGGATTCGTTATATCAGAGATCACGTCCAAGTCAGATGGTTAGACTTAGGAACATTATAAAGGTCGAGCTGACCTGTAGCCCATGTATGCTATTCACGTGCAGACAGTAAACGGACTGATTGTATACATCTGATCTGCTAGCATCAGGAAGGGAATATTATTATTATTATTGTCTATGAACAGTGATAACCTGCAGTTGACACTGTTGCAGAAATTATTATTATTATTTATACAGCTTCACGAACTAGAACTCTATGATTTATGAATTTCTGAATCTATTGAACTGTGATGTCTTATGACGCATATATACAACAGCTGTCATTGCTGACTACAGAAATTGTTTTCAATGTGCCATATCATCTTGCTGAACTCGTTAACTATGTTGATGTCATAAGTATCATGACTGTTTTGTGGCGTGCAATAAATGGAAGAAACTTATACAACGAAGTTACCCTTTCTATGACTCTACACGTCATGTTGCCTGTGTGATAACCCTGTGAACTGTTCCACTACCACATACACAGCAACATCTTAAATCAGAGAAGACACCTACATCTTGCACTTTAATACCAGGTGTCGATAAGGGTGGCAAGTTACCACTTCAGCGCAAATCCACCCTTATCATTTTTGGTGGCCAGAGCTGGTTCTATCATCTGATATTTTGGGCGCACCATATCATTTTTGGTGGCCATAGGTTGGTTCACTCTGATTCCAGCTATCAAGGGGGTCAGCAAACCCAAACATCATCATCATACTAGATACAACTACAGCATCAACTACCACCTTACAAGAAATTTTATTGAAAGTATCCGGATTTTCTGACAGTTGCTGATTTTGAAACTACCCGGCGCTGCTCGGCAATATTGAAGTTTATGTAAAATTAGAAGGACAAGTACCGAGCGAATGGATTTCCTGATCTGGTGAAAAGAAGGACAAGTGCCGTAACAACTGTTCCGGTCTCAGGGGTACTGTTGCGGGTTCAGAAGGTCAAGTGCCGGTTAAATCAATTTAGAAGATTCAGAAGGTCAAGTGCCGTAACAACTGTTGCAGTATTAGAAGCTCATTTCCTTCGTCATGGCTGTTTATGGGAGCAGAAGTTAATCAACGTTGGATCATTATCCTCAGAATGCTGATTACATCCTGTTCTGCACCGTGCTGACGCTGGATTTATAGAAGTTAAGTGGCCTGTTTTGTTTGTGAACTGTGCCCTTATGTTCTAACTGAGCCTTCTGTACTTTCACACTTTCTCCTATTGTTTTCATGATACATGTTTATATGTTATATGTTATTTGTTATTTGTATATTTATATGTTTATATTTCAGCGGGTTTTCTCGGTTGGGCGGTGTCTTTCAGTGGAAGATACCACGTCACAGAGGTTCTACTGTTAGCGTTTTCGTTAGGGACTGTGCGAATTTCCTACAGTGAAATTTGCTAGCGACAATCGTTGCTATATCTGGTTAGTTGTGACGAGTTGTGCTTTATTTTTGTTTCTTGTATATATATATTTTTTTCTTTTTTCTTTTCTCTCTTTCTTTGTGTTTTTTAGTTTCGATTTCGATTGTTTGTATTTGTAGGTCTCCCCTTTGCTATTATTCAGTTCTTTACGTATATTTTTGTGTATACACTGTAGCGTCATTTGTTAGTCATATCTTCGCATATTTCTTTTTAGTTTTGCTGTTTGTGTATTTGACTTATGCGAATGTTTTCGTATTGTTTGATCTTTGTTGTTGTTTACATTGACTTTGATCTTTGTTGATTGTTTACATTGACTCTGATCTTTGTTATTGTTTACATTGACTCTGATCTTTGTTGTTGTTTACATTGACTCTGATCTTTGTTGTTGTTTACATTGACTTTGATCTTTGTTATTGTTTACATTGTTGGTGACCTTTGTTATTGTTTACATTGTCTTGTTATTGTTTACATAGTTCTTGCATAGTTAGCTTTCACTATTGTTAATATATGCTCATGCACTATTGGTCTATAGTGCACTTATCATAACTAACTGGTGTTTTTTGCTTATGCACTATTGTAGTGCAGTTATGATAAATAACTGATGGTTATGCACTGATTTGGATAGTGCACTGATGATGATTAAGAGGTGACTTGTGATATTATTATACATTTGATAATACAAATTGGTGTCAACTCCTGTTTCCCACAGAGATTGGGTTCAACATAGAGATTATACAAGCACTTTATTAAGTCTTGTTGCTATTTAACATTGAAATAAGATAATTAATTATTTCAGGTTCTGTACTCACATTTTAGACATCATGTCTACATTTGAGTACTTTATTGAGCAGGGTAAAGCCCTTGGGAAGACAGGTGATAAATTAGAAGAATTTGCGACTGTTCAATATGCCAAGGCATTGAAGTCGGAAGAAAAGAAAATGAAAGAACAAACTGAACAAAAGAGAATAGAGGCTGAAATAGAACAAAAGAAACTGCAGATGCAGGTGGAGGAAAAAAGATTTCAAATGGAAATGGAAAAACAAAAAAAAGAAGCTGAAAATAAGAAACTTGAAATAGAGGCTGAAGAAAAAAAGTTACAGGCCCAGGCTGAAGAAAGAAAGTTACAGGCTGAGGCTGAAGAAAGAAGGTTACAAAGAGAGGCTGATGAGAGAAAAGCAAAAATGGAACATGATGAAAAAGTCTTAGCTTTAGAGTTAGAGAAGTTAAAGTTATTGAACACTGGTAATGCTAATGATGCAAATAAGGTGTCAAATAAGACTAATGCTAAGGATTTCAAGCTTAATCTACCAGCATTTAATCCCTCGATCGATGATATAACATTTTATCTAGATAGATTTGAAAGTGCATGTAATGTGCATAATATAGATAAAACATTATATGTGTATCATCTGTCCAAGATACTTAGAGGTGATGCTTTGACTTTGTTGAGTATGGTAGATGTGCCTGACAAAAACAACTATGAGGTTGTCAGGGCGGCATTGTTAAAGAAGTACCAACTTAACGAGGACGGATATCGTCTTAAATTTAAAACCATGTTACCAGAAACTGGAGTTGAATTCTCTGAATTCATCTCAGGCATCCGTCTTACTTTTTTACGATGGGTTGAGTTGTCTAAGACAGAAAATACATTTGAAGCTCTTATGGATTTACTACTTAGAGATAAGGTTATGTCTTCTGTTAATGAAGCTTTTCTATCTTTTCTTCATGAGCGTAAGCCTAAAAACATAAAAGAAATGGAAGAATATTGTAGCCAGTATGTTACTGCGCATCCGCACATAACCATTAGTAACTCTAAGGTGAAAGAAGGTCTGCCAGTTGCTTCGGCAGCACCTTATGGCCCAAAGTTTATGCGTAAATTTCAGGGTAGCCAGAAAAATTTCAATAAAAAGAGTAATCGTAATTATGCCCAGAACCATAGTGATCAATTCCAGGGTGATTCTTCTTCCCAGAACTGGAGACAACCTAATACTACACGTTATTCTACTCCGGTTAACTTTAGAAATTTTCACAAAGGTAATCGGTATAGAGGGAAATATTTTATGCAGAGACCTCAATACCAAGATAATAGAGGTTCTCAACAGCATAGAGATAGTAATGACAGTTATGGAAACTGGAACTCAAACCAGGATAAAAAATTACAGTAGGGACTTTAATGATAATTGCAGAGGCAATAATGGTCGCGGTAGATCGCAACATAAGAGAAAAAGATATCAACAGACAAACTCTGTTCAACAAGAATCTCAGGGAGCAGATAAACAGGTTAATAATGATAAAGACCATAATGCTATCGGATGCTCATCTTTTGATTTTGGTAGGGCAAATAAATGTATCCAATGCAGTACTTTATTTGATCCGAAAACCGTTAGTACTCTAAGCTGTGGTCATCCTTTGCCCGCTCTGCCTGCTAATGTTGCTCATGATGGGAGAGGTTCTCTTATATTACATAAGGGGCTAGTAAATAGTAATCCAGTCTCAGTGTTGTTTGATTCTGGATGTACTACTGTCGGCGTTAGGCAATCTCTTGTAGATCCATCCTGTGCTACAGGAAAAGTCATCAAATGTGTCACATTTGGTGGCACGTTAGAAAAGTATCCTACTGCTATAATACACACATTGCTACTCCTTTCTTCACGGGAGAGGTCCACGCGTGTCTACTTCCAAACCCTATTGCGGACCTTATTATTGGTCGTATTCACGGAGTTAGGGAATGTACCCCACAGCAGATTGCTGTTTGGGAAGAGCAAAACATTGAAGCTACCAATGCGGTGGTCACAAGAGCACATGCTCTGGATCCACCTCAAACTTCATTAACTAATAATGATGAAGTAAATGACCAAGATAGTCACTTGACTATTACACGTGACTCATTTATCAAATTGCAAGAAGAAGATCCTTCTTTACAAAAATTCTTCATTCTAGCAAAAAAAGGTGATCCTAATCAGAACACTAATAGGAAATCTTGGATTTCTATGAAGAACGGCGTACTTGTACGTATGGTACAAGACTCGACTACGTCCACTCATTCACAAATTCTTGTGCCTAAGAGCATGAGATTGCAAATATTGCAACATGCTCATGACTCGCAATGTGCTGGACATATGGGTTTTTCCCGTACAAAGTCGAGGGTTCTTGCGGCTTTCTTTTGGCCATTTGTGAGCAAGGACATACGAATGTACTGTCGCTCTTGCAAAGTATGTCAGGAGGTCAAATCTAAAGGACCACGACATGCTGCGCCTATCCAGGCTGCTGACATTCCTATTCGCCCTTTTCAAAAAATGGCAATAGATATTATCGGTCCTTTTAGAATTAAGTCGGCTAGAGGACATCAATTTATCCTTACATGTGTCGATATGTGCACACGTTGGCCAGAGGCAATACCTCTCAAGAGCATCTCAACTGCTGATATCGCAGACGCTCTTTGGCTGATATTTTCTCGCTTGGGTTTTCCCGGAGAAATATTGTCAGACCATGGCACTCAACTTATATCAGACACTATGTCACAGGTAATGTCTATGCTACACATTAAAAGGTCTCTCAGCAGTATCTATCACCCAATGTCTAATGGGTTGGTCGAACGTTTAAATAGGACTCTGAAAACTTTACTTGGTAAAATAACTGAGGATCATCCTCAGGATTGGGACAGGGTCTTACCCGCGGCTCTCTTTGCGTATAGAGAGGTCCCCAATGAACATACGGGGTTTTCCCCTTTTGAACTTGTCTTTGGCGCGCAACCGCGCGGCCCTATGTCTTTACTTCACGATCTAATCACTGCCGATAATATTAGCGATGAGACTCAATCTTCTTATGAGTACGTCATTGCTCTTAGGCAAAAGATCATCGAGGCATGCAAACTAGCAACTTCGTCTTCAGAATTTGCTAAAGAAAAGGCAAGGCAGTTTGCAAATAAGAATAGATGTCTACGACAACTTTGTCCAGGTGACAAAGCTCTCGTTCTACTTCCTTCAAGGGAGAACAGACTTCTAATTGCATGGAAAGGTCCATATGCAATAGTCTCCAAAATTTCTGATGTGACTATGTTGTGACTAGAGTGTCGATATTGATGGAAAGCATAAAACTTTCCACATAAATATGCTCACAGAATTTTATGAAAGACCTGACTATTTGCAGCCTATTTTCCAGGCTACGGACAATTCACAAGCAACTCATGGTCAGTACTCATCTCTGTCAGTTATACAGGAGGAGGAAACTACTTTTTCTGATGTCAATCTTCCTCTTTCTATGGTCCCACTTTATTCTACGGAATCTTGGAAAAACGTGACCGTTTCTCCAAATCTTTCCGCTGAGGAACATCGACAAGTTTCTTCGATGTTGCAAACATTTCAGGATGTTCTTACAGACATCCCGGGACACACACATGTCATAGAACATGACATTGTGCTAACTGATCACAATCCTATCAGAGTCAGACCATATCCAATACCTATCCATTTCCAGTCTCAAGTCGAAAAAGAGTTGGATGAAATGATACGTTTAAGGATAATAACATTCGCATTTGCGTAGATTATCGCAAATTGAACCAAGTTACGAAGTTCGATGCTGAACCTATGCCTTCATTAGAAGAGCTACTCAATAAACTTTCTAATTCTAGATTCTTTACCAAACTAGATTTGTCTAAAGGTTATTGGCAAGTCCCGCTAACTGAACGTGCCAAACCTTTTACAGCTTTTTCTACACCTAGGGGTTTATTCCAATGGAATTTCATGCCTTTTGGTCTTATGAACGCCCCTGCTACATTCGTACGCATGATGCGGCGAATTCTCGCATATCGTACAGATGTCATAGCATACCTAGATGATATCTGTCTATTCAGTGATTCTTGGGAAGATCATTATTTGGGTTTATACGAATTACTGTCTACTCTTCGCGAGTATAACTTGACTGCAAAACCCTCTAAAGCCTTTATAGGATTTAGCGAGATTTCTTTCCTAGGTCATCGGGTTGGTCATGGTCTTTTAAAGACAGAGGACCACAATGTTTCAAAAATACTTAACATTTCGGTCCCTAAGACGAAGAAACAAGTAAGGAGTCTATTAGGTTTGATTCAATTCTACGGACGATTCATTCCGAATCTGTCCTCCATTATGGCACCGCTTTCTACTTTATTGAAGAAAGGGTCGCCTAATCTGATCCGCTGGTCTAAAGAATGTCAATCCTCATTGGACCAGGTTAAAGCCCTATTTTCATCTCCACCTATTCTTAAGTTACCTACTATTGAGAAGACTTTTGTTCTTCGAAGTGACGCCTCGTCAACTGGGATTGGGGCAGCACTAATGCAGGAGTATTCTGATACTTTGCATCCGGTGATGTATATCTCTAGGAAATTAAACGCTGCAGAAAAGAATTACTCGGTTTTAGACCGTGAGTTATTGGCTATGGTATGGTCTATTCTGAAGTTACAAAGATTTCTCCTAGGCGGTAAATTATTTTTAGGATTGTATTAAGAAATTTACCAGTTGTCTTTAAGATTTGTGTTATTGATATTTTCGCAGCACATCATTGAAGTCTGCGAGTTTATGTCCATTGTGGAACTTTGAGGATATCAAGTCCTGTCCTACATTGGGAGCGGATGATGTCCACATCTTCTTCTATTGAATGTTTTATGTCACCGAAGATCAACACATGTATTACTTATTAATTACTGTTACTTTATATAATGTAATAATATAGTGCGGTATATTAGTAAATTACACCGCTATTTGCAACACATTGTATGATAACACATAATATATTTAATTTCATATATCGGTATGAGAATAATTTGATTGTCATTATGTTGTTGCCATCATTGTGGCGTGTGTTGGTGGCACCTTCCTGGAATATATCAGCGTATACTTAGATAAATTTTTTCTCTAAGGATCTGAGATATGATCTCAGTGTCGCTCCATGCGTTGAGCTAATTTGTTAGGTATATATCCACGCATCATACGTGCGTTAGGAGCCTAGATTTTTTCCGGCTCCAGGATTTAAAAAAAAAATGTTTCATTTTTTTTTTCCAGGGAGGGTGCGGTAATGTTACGCACGGATCATTATTATTTTTCGTTTGTATAAACATTTTTTCATATGTATGATCATTTTTTTTGACTGAAGTGTGTATTATGTTTTCTATGGTCAAAGGGACATAATCCGAGTTATCGAGACTACAATTTTTTAGGAGTTGCCTTCTCTTGTATAGAGACACGTTCGGTCTATAATTTCTTGAACGAAGCGTGACCACATCTCCTTATTTGGTAGTATCAGTCAACTATGGTAGATGTCTGAAACCTTTCTTAACGCTTCTTTTCATGACCATAAAAGGCGCGACTGTGTAAGACTTTTATCTCGAATGTTCTTAGAATCGTCTTATTGTGAACGGCAACTCAGAGATTGTCGTTCTGCGCATGTCAAAAGCTGGGAGTTCGTTCTGTGTGTTCCGCCCAGTTGGGCAGTTGAGAAATGGTTTAAGAAGCGAGCAGACGCAACTGCGTCTTGTGATTTTCTGAGGGAAATACAGTGTCTTTGTGAGTTAGTTAGCTAACTAGACTATTTCCCAGTATTATTCACGCCTGCCTGGAGGCATATGTTCATGGTTGATTTTCCGAAATAAGGTAATTCCTCTTGTATCGAACTTTATGCTATCATCTAGAGGTTCGTCATTTTGTCGCCTATTTGCTCGCCTGTGTGATGCAAAATGGAGAGGTACTTTGACTAGGATTAAGTCACCGGTATCTTTATACCTGAACTAGTTAAATATATATGGGTCGCTCTAGACCAACAAGACTATTGTCTGTGTTCCAGGATTCGTTATATCAGAGATCACGTCCAAGTCAGATGGTTAGACTTAGGAACATTATAAAGGTCGAGCTGACCTGTAGCCCATGTATGCTATTCACGTGCAGACAGTAAACGGACTGATTGTATACATCTGATCTGCTAGCATCAGGAAGGGAATATTATTATTATTATTGTCTATGAACAGTGATAACCTGCAGTTGACACTGTTGCAGAAATTATTATTATTATTATTTATACAGCTTCACGAACTAGAACTCTATGATTTATGAATTTCTGAATCTATTGAACTGTGATGTCTTATGACGCATATATACAACAGCTGTCATTGCTGACTACAGAAATTGTTTTCAATGTGCCATATCATCTTGCTGAACTCGTTAACTATGTTGATGTCATAAGTATCATGACTGTTTTGTGGCGTGCAATAAATGGAAGAAACTTATACAACGAAGTTACCCTTTCTATGACTCTACACGTCATGTTGCCTGTGTGATAACCCTGTGAACTGTTCCACTACCACATACACAGCAACATCTTAAATCAGAGAAGACACCTACATCTTGCACTTTAATACCAGGTGTCGATAAGGGTGGCAAGTTACCACTTCAGCGCAAATCCACCCTTATCAATATCCTTCCTTCCATTCTGCTGGTATCTCTTCCTTTTCCCAGACTTTACCAAGTAATTTATATAACATCTCTGTAGCCGTGTCGATATCTGCTTTGATGGCCTCTGCTGGAATTACATCAAGTCCAGACGCTCTTCCATCTCTTAGAAGCTTTAAGGCTTTCTTTATTTCTTCCTTCGTTGGTCTTTCACCATTAATTTGTAGCTCTTCTTCTGCTGGCTGGATGTCTGGGGGGTTTTGTGGAGCTGTTCTATTGAGAAGGTCCTCAAAATATTCTGTCCACCTCTTTATTTGCTCTTGTATATTGCTGAGCAGTTTTCCATTCTTGTCTTTTATGAGGCAACTTGTTTGCTTGTATTTCCCTGTTAGCTTCTTTGTGCTGTTATACTTCTTCTTCTTCTTCTGTCCTTAGCCACAGACCGTCAAAGCAGTCAGTGGCCATTACGCCTAGTGGCGTCTTAGGGCAACAGCAGATAGGTTTTCTTTGCCATTGTTTCCCATCACGCCTAGTGGCGTCTTTAGGGCAACGGCAAATCAACCCATTTGCTGTTGTTTCCGTAATCGAAGTGACTGGCAACGGGTGATCAGCCCGTTGTGTACTGCTATACAGTTCTCTCATATTTCCTTTGGCTGCAACATCTTCTGCCTCTCTTACCAACTCCTCAATATACTTCCTCTTGTCTCTTGTGATACTTCTTTTTACTTCTTTGTTTGCTTCTGTGTACACTTCTTGAGCATTGGCTTTGGAACTTCTGGTTTTGCTTGTGTTTAAATCTGCTTTCTTGTTTTTTTCTGTCTTTTATCTTATTGATGGTTTCTGTTGTTATCCATGCTTTTTGTTGTCGTTCCCTTTTCCCCAGTATTTTTTCACATGTCTCATTCCATACCGTTTTGATTTGCTGCCAATAGTCTTCTGTATTCTCTACATCTTCCAGCTGTTGGAGCACTTGGAATTTGTTGGATATTGTGACCGCAAATTTGTCTCTTGTTTCTTGATTTCTTAGATGTCCTACATTAAATTGTTGTCTATAATTTTGCATTGTTGCATATCCCTTGAGTTTCATTTTTACTTTGGCTATCAGAAGGTGGTGATCTGATGCCACATCTGCTCCTCTAAATACCTTTACATCCTGCAATGATGATCTAAACTTCTTGTTTATGCATATATGATCAATCTGATTTTCTGCTCTATGGTCTGGTGATATCCATGTTGCCTTGTGTATTCTCTTATGTGGAAACATGCTTCCTCCTATAGCCAGTTGATTTGAAGCACAGAAGTTTGAGAATAGTTCCCCATTTTCATTCTAAATTCCTAGCCCATGTTTTCCCATGACTTCTTCAAAGCCGGTGTTGACTGTACCTATCTTTGCATTCATGTCACCCATCACAATTGTGATGTCTCTTCTTTTCACTTTTTCCATAATTTCCTGTAGTCTAGTATAAAATTCTTCTTTCACAGACTCTTCTTTGTCATTAGTTGGTGCATAACATTGGATGACTTTTACATTTATTTTCTTTTTAGCTGTTTTAAAAGTAGCTGTTATTATTCTGGATCCAACGGCTTCCAATTCAATGAGTGCTTTCTGTGCTTCTTTAGATAACATAAGAGCTACCCCTTCACTGTGGTGTGAACTTTCGTCTTCATGTCCTGAGGACAGCACCAATTCACCTGTGATGAGTTTCTTCCTGTCTACCCCCTTCCACTTTGTTTCACACAGTCCCAGACCTCGATTTTATATTCCCTCATCTCTGCTGCTACTTGTGCCACTTTCCCTTGTTCGTTTAATGTCCGAACATTCCAGGTGCCAAATCTGGAAGTTCTCCTAGAAGAAAGAAGGTTAGTCAGCCACACAGACTCCTTTCGGCTTTCTCTGTGTTGCATCATACGCCTTCCTGCGAGAGGACCTTCCCCCGTCTTGGATGGCTGTTTTTTATTTTCTTTAATTGACTTGTCCATGTTTGTTGAAGTTTTTTGTGGTTTAAATTTTGTACAGTATGGGGTAACCGGCCCCATGCCCAACCCGCCTTAGTCGCTTTCTACGACATGCTTGGCAGGGAACAGTGTTACTGTTCTTTGCTTCCCTTTCGGGCCCCGGTAACAAACGGTAGACAGATCAACTGCTGCTGAAAACGTGGGATTATGGCCACGTGACTTGACTCCGTTCTAGAGTAAGGAACCACGGTCCGCATGAAGCGTTAAACAGAACACACGACTTTATAACGCTCTTAGAGCATTCCGTATACACGAATTGTCTTACTGAAATATCTGTACCAATGAAAAATTCCGATAGCTCTTCGGGGAAAAATACGGAAAAGGCACGCATTACACCGTAAAGGCTGCAATAAACCCATTCAAAGAACTCGTATGCCTTGGAATCTTTTCTTGTTGCATTTTTGGAAAAAAAATAGGGAAGCGCTCGCATTGCATCGTGAAAGCTAAATTGAACATCCACCGAAAGAGCACGTGGGCCTTTCATTTTTTTTTGGTGCATTGATAATTAACCATAAATTATGATAAGTTTGACTATAAAGATCCAATGAAGTTGTAGTAGGCGCTTTCAGTCATAACTGACTATGAGAGGACACCCCGGGGGTGATAACCCTCAGTTGCTTTTTTTTCCGGCTGTTCCTTTCTACGTGTCCTTTTCTCTGTTACTTGTTGTGAGAGCCTCTTTTCGCCCAATCTGAGGTGGCGCCGTAGTGAGTACTGCCACTTGGCGAGATGGGCAGCTTCATCCTGCCGGGTAGCTGGATTTATGTCCGGTGCCTTCATGTCTCTTTTGCACACGTCTTTGAATCTCAGCTGTGGTGGCCCGGATGTTCTTTCGCCATCTGCCAGTAGAAAATGTCTTTGGGGATACGACCAACTTCCATGAGATGGGCATGGCCAAGCCAGCGTAGTCTACACTCTCTAAGCAGTGTATACATGCTTTGAAGGCCAGCACGTGACAGAACCTTGACATTTGTCACGTTGTCCTTCCACGAAATGCCAAGGATGTGGCATAGACACCGTAGATGGAAGGTATTGAGCTTTCTTTCTTGCTTACCATAGGTTTTCCTCTATCACCTCCATAAAAAAGCGTGATGGTAACGCAGGCATTATATACCGCAGCTTTGATCTTCATTGTGAGTTTGAGGTTTCCCCAAAAACGTGTTGCTAGATGAGCAAAGGCGGTTGCAGTTTTGCCAATGGGCTGTCAATTTCTGTCCAAAAAGAGTTAGTTTTTAATGGTAGACCCCAGGTATGTTAGGTGGTGCACCACTGCCAGTTCATAGCAATCAATAGCGATAACTGTACAACATTCACATCCCGACCCAGCACATTTGTTTTCTTTAAACTTATTGTGAGGCAAGGACTTTGGCCTCACAGTGACGTTCAAGCGGAATTGAAAAGAATTAACTGATCACAGGAGAATTAGTGCCATTATGGGAACATGTAGCTGTGACCGTTGGGTGCAGTGTGGAATTAGGTACGGCACCATTTCTTATATGTGACCGTGTAGGTAAATACGGTACCATTTCTTATTTTACTTTTTTTGTTTGTATAGCCTACTCCAAGTTTGATCTTGACTGGCTTAAAGTCCGCCAGAGATTGTTCTTTCTTGGGTTATGTTTAATAGTTACCAGGTCCGTTCTTTCCTCTTAATTAGTTGTAGTGTTAGGAGAAAATAGTGGTGATAGTGGTCAAGGCTTGTACAATACATCTAACTTAACCAACAGTTAAGTGATCCAACAACAGCCTTGATAATCAAAATGAAGTTTATTTAAAACCGAACTTGTTCAAAGATCAACAGGCAATTATTTCCATAATATGTCACATTTTTACATCAATTCATCCTTCTCGTCATGCACGATAAATTTGCCTTCCTTGACTTCTATCCAAGGTGGCTTATAATATTCCTCTGCCATATCAAAATCCTCCGGGTTCTTAGTGATAGTGATTTCATAGTTGAGCAATTCTTTTGTAAAAATCCTTATAGTATTAGTTTCTTCCTTTGCCAGCTCCGTTTGTTTTGCAAGTATCATTACGAAAAACTGAGCTGAAATAAAAAAAAAACAATATAAGTCCCTGGGACTACTTACGTAGGTGCACTACTGAAATAACATCAGCATGGGCAGATTTTTCACAATAAGAATATCTCTTCCTGTCAACTGCATAATGAAGATTGTGAAATTATTTTATGTTTTCTGTCGAAAATCACAACGTAGGAGCAAGACTTTTATTTGTGTTAGACCGAAGATACATATCTTCGCACGGTCTCAAACACATATTTCTGCATTGCTCAACTCCGAACAACTAACTTGTAGAATCTTAGCTTTGCACCGGCTTTGAGTAGTGCTGCGCTGCTGGCCACTTTTCATTGGTCAAAGCTTCATTCTATAAATTTATTTACTGGTCATTCCATCATGTTATCTTACAGAGAGTGAAGCTATTCCTATCTACGTCACTGATCTCTATGGTGACTCCCGCCGAACGCTGGCGTAGGATATGTCAAGTCCGACCCAGTTACTTTCACCTTACTTCACCCTACTCAGTGTCTCATGTTTTTTTTTTCTTTATTTGTTTGTAAAAAAAATCTTACTTGTATATTTTCCATAATTGTAAATGATAATTTCTATAATTTTATTATGTTGAATCTTTAGCACGAATAAATGCTATGGTAGTAGCCCATTTTTATTTTATAAATGTCTTTATTCTGAAGATCATTGACGTCCATTCATTTTGTTCCTCATTAGGCCGTAGAGGCACAATTGTATTTCTTCTCTCACTACACATTTCTTAATGAGATCATCTTTAGCTCAGTCTAAAAGCTTCGGTTACATTAACTATTTCATAGTATTGCGTTTGAAGAGGTTCCTCTTCGACATCCCAACTCTTACTGTCTATATACTGGACACATATTTCTTGAGTACATGCCTTTCCGAATAACGGATAATATTGTAGCTTTTTTTAAAAAATTTGAAGTTTTAGCACATTTTTTTTAAAGAATAAAGGTAGTTTCCATAGCTGATACTGCTGGAGAGGAGTGAAGAGTGTTAGAGGTTTTCACTATCTTAGGTCATATCTTATAAGAGAGGAACAGTTCCCTTTTTTTGCTGCCTTCGTCTTCCTAACTTTGCAAAACTCCAAAGCATAGTCAGATACCCGTTTGCTGCGTGGGTACACTGGAACGTGACACTACGAGGTTTTCAAACCCGGTAACTTTGTATAAATAATCAACCGGGTTCTAACCAGCCTGCCCAGTCGAATGCCTTCTTATTATTATTTTTTCTGAAATCACAAGTTGATTTAGCCGTAGCCCCCGATTGGTTTCAAAATATGTTTCTGTGGGATGCTAGACTTTCCGTAATAATAAATGAGTTAATCAAAGGAAGACTACTAGTTCTACTGTTGTTCACACTCATGCGTGTCGTATATGAAGGCGACTGATATGAGGCTGTACATGAGGCCCTGGGCTGGGCAGCCTCAAGACATTTTATAATAAATTGCTACAAAAACTACTACTTCAGGAGCACGTGACTGGTTTAATGCCAGGCATTTTTTTTTTACAAGAGAACCAGTTGCAGAAGTGGCTTCATGTACCACAAGGAAGAAAAACAAAAGGAAAATGATGAAGGTAAAATACAGGTAAAAGATGAAAAATTGAACAGAAACAAATATAGTATATATAATAAAATCGCATAAAAATATAGTATATATTTAATCACACATAAAAATAATAGTAGATATAAAATAACAATATAATAAAAATATAGTATAATATAACATCACGTAAAAAATATAGTATATATAACATCACTTAATGAAAAATATAGTATATTATAGAACATCACATAAAAAAATAGTATATTAACATAATATATATATATATATATAATAATAGTAACATGACATAAGAACCTGACAAGTGTCAGCGGAACAAGAGATGAGAATAGAAACTGGCGAGGGATAGGAAACACACACAGAGGAATACTTACTGATAGAGCACTACAAGTAGTCCTTGTTCTAGAATTCGCCATGGTTAAAGAGAGGAGGTATGACAGGAAAATGGCACGGAGAACGATATATTGGAGACAGAGATGAAAAACGATGAGAGGAAGACAATGGAAAGAGATACTGAGCTGATGAGGGACACGACAAGATGACCTGGCAAGATGACCTGGCAAGATGACCTGCGCAAGATGACCTGACAAGATGACCTGACAAGATGACCTGGCAAGAATGACCTACAAGATCGACCTGGCAAGTGTTTGTTGAACGCCTATGGTCCCTTTGGGAGCTGAAGGGTATTTAAGTGTGAAACCTATAACACCAGACATACATATGTGGAATGATTACAAACACCAGACATACATATGTGTGAATGACTACAACACCAGACATACATATATGTAGTGAATGACCTACAACACCAGACATACATATGTGTGAATGATTATACAAACACTACAGACATACATATGTGTGAATGAGACTACAACAACCAGACATACATATGTAGTGAATAGATTACAACATCCACGACATACATATGTGTGAATGACTACAACACCAGACATACATATGTGTGAATGGACTACAAAACCCGACATACATATTACATATGTGTGAATGACTACAACACCAGACATACCATATGTGTGAATGAGCTTATATTAAATATACAATAGAAATAGAGTAAAGAGTTACTTGTGGGTGTTTTCCATTTTCGGGACGTCTTCATTAAACAAGTGGGAAGTATCAGCAACAAGTTATTAGTCAGTTGGAAAAAATTAGAGATAACTTTGAAACTGAAAATAAGATATGAAAAAGGTCTTTATAATTGGACATAACGCTCTACTATGAACCAAAAGACATAGAGTTTAGGTTAAAAGAGACTCTTCTCGCTAAAACGAGACAAAATCCAGTTTAAAAAAAAAACCCCACATCATACTACAACAGCCAATCGTATATTTCATGCAATAAAACTAAAAATAGAACATTGACAAGAACAAGTACCAAATGTGTTTCCTTAAGGCTGTATTTTGCGAACATATGTTTCAAATTGTATCATTAACAAAATCATATTCTCTATCATGAATACTTTTCTCAAAGAGACATAATCAGGTTTAAAAAACAAATAAACTCCACATCTTCGACTGACGAAGGAAAACCGTCAAAACGATGAACAAAGACTTTGTTTGCCAAAGCAAGCATCGAAAAATCAGAGGCACATCTCCAATCCTCAACCTGCAGAGTCTGGAAGGAAGAGCAGGAGAAGAGAGGGATGGTGGGATCAATAAGCAGTCTCTAAAAACAAAATCCATGGTGATATCACGACGATAAGGAAAGAAAAACATCAGATTGAGCTTTAGTGATGTCAGAACAGGTCCTGGAGCAGGTCCTACCACTGTAAATAGCTCGGAACAAATATAGAACCGAAAGGTAGGCATCCAAAGAAGATTTGTGGCCCACTCGAAAAAGCCCAGCGGCCTGGGGGAGACTATTTCAGGCCATAAATCGAGGATTCCTCAGCAAGAGAGAGGTTGGTAAGAAAACGAAGATGGCTGTATACCGCTCCACCTATGTCCCAGTCTTGACATATGGATGCGCGAGTCGTGGGCAATGACTACAACGCCACAAAAAGCCAGATCTCTCTCAACCTTCGAGAAATGAGTTTATCTGAGGAAAAGTGGATGAAGTAACAAGAAAGAGACAAGATGTTCCGCAACCAGGGACGATACCGTCAAGTCCAAAAATCCCATCCGCTGCAGAGCCCAAATAGAACATTCCCAACTAAGATGGTTTTGGCCATGTCTGCAGAAGGGGGAGATTGGAGTAAGTATCTGGCTACGACGACAAGCATGGGAAAGAAATAGCCCAGGGATCCAGGACCTCCAGGAATACCCATGAGATCCGCTCTGGGTGGACAACATATAGACAGATCTTTGAAAGGACCTGAGGACTAGAAAGGAACCAGGCCATGAAGAAGTACAGCTAGATAGAATGGTCTGGCGCTCTCTCTTTCCAAAAACCTCTACACCTCACGGTAGAAGGGGAACGATCTAAGTAATTAAGTTATGCAAGCATACGAAAATAACGGATGGACACCAAAGTGGTTTCATAAGGAACTTACAAAGATAAAAATACAGAAAAGACATAATTTAACTAAAACAAAAACTACAAAAGGGATTGTGTTATTGAGATTATAGTGATGCAGATTAAATAATAAACAATATGAAACTAATGTTTCGGTTTAATCGTAAAGCCTGTAGTAGCATAGCAATATCTCAATAAACGATTTCTTAACATAAAGAAATGAAAAGCACCAAAAAACAAGACAAATAACTATATGTCGGCGACTTTAGGTCCACGTCGATATATCTCGATGACAAACCGATACTTAATGTTTTATAATTACGTCTCTTTAAAATTAACCAGGAACATAGTATATTATTTGAGGGGGGTGTAAAATATGAAAAAGCTAAACCTCAAGAAGATAAAAGTTATAAGCGAGCGAGCGTCTGCGCGCGAGAACGCGATACGTAGCATGCAGACCGTAGTTGATAGATTGGAATGTGTTCGAGACTATTCGCTGTACTAGGTCTCAACGTTTATATTATTGTAGGGTTGTGTTGTAATGATGAACGAAAGAGTTTCCTTTCCATGCCAGGCCTATTTGCCTTCAGGAAGCTGAGTATTTAGGTTACCCAGATTTTAAACGCTCTAGTTGGAATTGGAACGTGGGGCAACGCATCCATAGGAGTCTTTCAGATCTCTGAAAACTTGCAATATCAAAAAAGATGCTGAGTAACTGGACACGTGTTTGGGTAACAGAAATTTCTTGTCGAAATATGATGGTCGGAGGCATTGATATAGCTATGGTCTTGCCTTTCTGTCCAATCCGCTGTTTATTTCATCTGCGTTGATAATAGGCTATCTCTTGCAATCTGGGCCCATTAGCAGATGGTCGGTACGTAAATTTGATTAGGGTGTGGGCCTGGCGCTTCTTTGCATTTGGAAACTGACACTTTGGAGAGGCCTAGCTAATAGTAGTCATTATAAACACGAAGAAACCTAAGGAGTGGCAGTGGGCCGTTAACTAGTCGTGGATCTCCATGGTGACCGCGATAGAACCTGAAGTAGGTAAATTGGTATGAATCTTTAAGCGACTTGGGTGTGGGGTGGAGGGCAGGAGGGAGTAATAGAATGGGGCTGAAACACTTGTATTCGAAAAGGGGTAACCTGGACTTTCTGATGATCAGATTTGCCTCCCTGCTGTATCAGCTCTGTATAGAGTAACCTGTCATCTTGAAACTAACATGAGTTCGGAATGCGATTTTGTCATTGTAAGGTTCATCTCCCATTTCCCCTCACCTTTTCCCGCTTGAAATATACACACACACACACACGATAACGAGAATATATATAAAAATATAATATATATATAAATATTACTAGTATATATAATATATATATCTCATAAGAATATAATAGATAATACTATATCTAGTATTTTATATATACAAACTTGTTTGTTTCGCTGATGCTGCTGCAGTTGTCACTCAAAGCCGAACAGGAGCTTTCAGAGCTTGACAGAATCGCTTCAACTAAGAAGTACAATGCAAGGACTTTGAGGCCCGTCACATACAGTCTAAAGAAAACGTGAATGGTTGCTGGAGAGTCAAATTTACCTATCTTCTGCTGGCACACAGTTATCACTAACGATAACTATGAAGTTGGCAGTGGTGCAAGCCACTTCACACTACCTAGGGTCATACCATCAATGACAAACCTCACAGGACTACAGAAATCGACAGACCGCCATTGGGGCAAAGCGCAGCTGACCTTTGCCCGCTCCACATCGCGTGTTTGGGGAAACTCTAAAAAATCTTCACAAGATTTGGGGGGAAGAACCAAAAGCTGCAGGTTATATAATGCCTGCGTCTCACTCAAGCACCACTTCCCTAATATGGCAGCGAAGACCTGGACGACCCTAGTGCAAAGCAAGGAAAGAAGGCTCAATACCTTTCCATTTGTGCGTGTGTCTACGCCCGCATCCACCGCATCTCCGTGTGGAAAGAATACAAGTATGACAAATGTTCTGAGGTGTGTTGTCACGTTATTATTATTATTATTATTATTCCATTGAACCGCCGACCCGACTAAGAGCCGTCCTTCGAACCATAAACCTTGCGGGCGTATCATAGGGCAACAAGGCGATTCGTCCGTTTGTTCAGGATCACACCTAGCGGCGTATATGTGGTACAACAGAGACTTTTTACTATTTGTTGTTTTCTGTATGTTCAATGAGACAAGCAAGTCGGTAGATCAGATAATCGCTGTGCCCCGAACTTGCCCACATTTGTACTCTACTCATCTGTCGCTAGTAAAACCATTTCGCCCATGACATCCCAGAGCTCGCGCGAGTGGGCCAAGCCAAAAATCCTATCGGGAACCGAAGGTCCTCGAAAACGCATGGCGCGAGAGCTTGGCACATGACACAGTTCCGCCACTTTCACTGCCTCTTAACTGCGCTGGGAGGGACCCCGGCAACCGGACGGGACAGCGCTCAGCCTTGAGAGTGACAAAAATCGCCTTCTTAAAGCGTGGTTGTCCACGAGTGCTGGCCTTCAATAGGTAATGTATAAACGCTATCATAGAACAGCGCATACTTCGCTGGCTTGGCCATGTTACGAGCCGAGCATGGAAGATTGGTCGCATACCCAAAAAGATATCTTCAACGGACAATTAGCAGATGGCAATAGAACTACAGTTTGGGCGACCACAGCTGAGGTTCAAACAGATGTGTGCAAGAGAGATCAACTAATAGAGGGTCACATAGGGACATGGATACCCAGCAACATGGTGAGGGATGAAGCTGCCCGATCGCACTAAGTGGCGTTTGCTAATTTACGTGCGCCACCACCAGATTGGGCGAAGAGAGGCTCACACAAGAAGCAGAGGTGAGGAGGAGAAAAACGTCGAAAGGAGCACCAGGAAAATAAAGCAGCTGAGGGCAGTTCACCTCAGGGGCGCATTCCCATAGTCAGTTATATGACTGAAGGGGCTATTATAGTATATATATATATATATATAATAAAAATAATAGTATATATTATATATATATATATATATGTATATATATATAGTATATTATATATATAACATTAAATATTAATATATATATAATATATATATATATATATAATATATATAAATATATTAAATATATATAATAATTTATACACAATAATGTGTAATGCTTATAAGAATGTTAAATATTTTCCTCACCAAAGCACACATTTCCTCTTTCTTTATTTAGAAATCAGTCATGCAGATCGGATAAGTTGGTGGACGTCCAAAATGTGGAAAATTGTTTCACGTTCCTGCTAAATTTAGCAAGGAGTTTTCCCTTCGGAATAGGAAAACCCCGGTCCCACATTGTGTGACTGATTTTAGACCTTCAAAATTGCCAACAAGAGCCCAACTTGCCCTACCAGAATGGTTGTTTATGACAAGGATTAATCGTTTGAGAATTCGAACACGTAACTCGGACCAGGTCTAATTTAATTGGTCGGAAAGTCCACGTACTTAGCGATATGTTTTCGGAGAGCGCTTCAAAGTATGATTCACTTAAACTTAGCAGAATGTTTTTGTATAACTAAAGCGAGAGATAATTACGCTCGTTAAAGATACGACCAGGGAGTTTGGGTCAATCCACTGTAACTAACTGGGTTTCACGCCCGCTTTTTCACTTTGGCTACACCAACGAAACTGTTTTGGACTCAGCCAGAATGGCCTCCTTTATACAAGGTAGACCCAATTACTTTGGCGATGTTGTTTCAGTTTAAAAAACTAAGAGACTAAAAATTAACCAGTGACAATAAAATGAACTGTGTCGTAAACAGGGTTGCTGCTTGTGGTGTTGCAGCAGTAGCACTGTAAACGAATATCTTGACAAGAGAATGATTATACAGTATCAGTAGGTAAGTAAACAATGTAGGGCCCTGTGAAATGCATGATTTATGTATTAATTTATTTTATCGCTCTGTAAAAGAGTTTCCAATCATCTTATTACTTTTTTTTTACGTGTTGACATTATCTACAGTAAACCTACTACAGTCCAAACTTTATCACATATTGATTGCTGTAGTTTTCCGTTTTAATGTTAAATTTAAGGAG